>JASAND010008232.1:0-44410 GCA_030248195.1 Trissonchulus latispiculum | reverse complement strand
TTTTTGCCGCTTAATATCATTACGTCGGTGAAAGTTTTGGCTCCAAGCTACTGCTTTTTTTGTTTTTTTTTGAGATGAGTCTCTTTAAGTCCCATCCCCCCATTCAGTTTTTTATTCCAGCTTTTTTCAAGTGAGGTCCTCTATGTTTGGGTTTTTTGCTCGCAGTTTATTTCTAGTTTTTTGGTGCTTAAAATTACATTTGATTACGTCGTGAATTTTGATAGTTAAGGAAAAGTTTGTCTTTTTGGCCTTTCGAAGATTTTAATGACCTAATTTTGAGGCAAATTGTTTGCGTAATATATTTTTGTTGAAGCTTTGTACACCCTAAAGTGGAAACTTTGTTTTAGCTTTAGAGGTCAAAGTTAAACTGAGCATTTAGCATTTTTCCTGTCTGTGTTTGTCAGACTTGAATTTTTGCTGACATTTTTACTACCATTAGAGAATTGAGCAAACTCACAAACTATATATTTGACCATTTTGAAATTCTACAATTTAAACTCTACCTCTGTTTTTTCTGAATTATTTTTTAGAAATTCTCCATCCTACATATACTTAAATATTTCCTCTGAATTGTTTTAGATTCATTTTCTGAACTTTTTTTAGAAATTCTCCATCCTCTACAAACTTAAATAATTTTTCTGTATTATTTTAGATTCACAGCGAACTCCGGAGTTTAACTGCCCACCAACTACAACATCCACTCAGGACAAAACTGGCTCGGACGAACTTCCCAATCAAATTAGCACAATCGTTTCTGGTACTGGTTCGGAACCTTCGGAACCCCTGCTGCCCCCCAAATCCTCACCTACTGACCTCCGCGAAGAGACTAGTCACCCTGTAAAAGTAGGGGGTCTGCTGCCCCCTGCCTGTGACAGCCAATCAGAAGAGGACCAGACGCCCCCCGTAACCGGTCCCCTAAGTTGTGACGGTCGCAGTTCGGCTGCAAGTTCCTCACAACTTTCAACGGATACCACCCCCTCTGAAGATACCACAACTACCATGTCCCAGTGTACTACGGACAGTAAGACATGTACTGTAAGCGGCGCTAGCGGTAGTAACAGTCATCGAACGGGTAGAGTTGGCACTAAGTCAAGGGTTGCTGCTCCCGGGGCTAACACTAAGCAACAGCGAACTAGCCTGGCGCCGAAATCCGCCTCCCAGGTCGTAGCCCCTGGTGCGGCCCGACCCCCGCCGGCTTTACCCCGGCCCCCCGTAAAATCCAAGATTTCCACGCGGTGGTCTGACTCGGAGCGACCGGCTGGGTCAGGCGCCGGGACGTCTGGCAGCTCCAAAACTCCTGGGAACGGTGGCGCCTCCCTGCCTACCTCACATCCTTCCAAAAAGAGTCGCTATGATGATGTCATGAGTAAGATTCAGGAAAGTATGCGTCATGATCGGCGTCAGAAACCCTCCCCTGTCAAAAGTCGCGTCTTTGAGGGCCTAGAACTGTCGGCAAAACCCCCTCCTGGGGGTCCCCCCTCGGCCCCGACCCCCTTAAAATCCTCTCCCGGCAAACCTCCGGCTACCCCCAGTACCCCTGGCTCGGTCGTGGGTGGCTCCAGTAACAAGGAAAATGAGACTGCCAGTGGTGGAAGTGGGCTTGTCCGACGACCCTCCTCAAGGGCTAGCGTTGCAGCATCCGGCAATCGGGTTTCACCGGCCAGAGCAACTTCGACAACGGGTGTCAAGGAACAGAATGGGCAGGGGACTGGTGGTCAGCCCCCTCCTCCCCCCGGAAATAAATCGGGGGCAGCCCCTCACGCCCCCCTGAGCAAACGATCTCGTTCCGGCCTAGGGTTTGGTCCGGCTGGCCAGGCACAGAAATCCAGCACGGCTGTTGCGGCTTCGACGGGTGCGGAGCCACGAAATTCGGTTTCAGGTTGGTATTTATTTATCGAATTTCGTATTTTCTTGAATAAATTTGGGTTTTGCTAAGTCTCAAATGATGGTTTGAATGTTGGATGTGAAATTTTAAAAAACTTGGTTTATATATTCCTCAAAATGACTGTTGATTTTAGATTTAGAATTTTGGCTTTGAACACTTTAAACTGTCTTTTTGTTAGCTTGATAGTTAGCCATTAGACTAATCTAATCAGATTTACGATTTATCACATGTAAATAGGTGGCATTTTAATTTATAGTTGTAAGGGCAGCTCTGTACGATTTGTTCGTCATTTAAGACTAATTATAATTATTTACATAATTGCTTGTTTTTAATTAATCGTTATTTTCTTCCATTTTGTAGGCCCGTCTGGCGTTGCACCGGTTGTGAAACAGGCCATAAGAAGACGACCAGGTAAGAAAACATTTTTGGACTTCCTCCTAGACAATTGGTGTGGCCGAATTGTTGTCGTTTAAACCTTCTGCCCTATAAGCACACTTCACAAGAGGGGGTGGGGCGGGGGGTTGGCTCCGGGACTGATCAGAAGTCGAACACTCGGTACAAGGGCTAAAAAATCCAGAGCCAAGGGACAAGGGGCAACGCCAAAAAGGACAGACTATGGAAAAATAACGGATTTTCTAAAAATTGAAAAAATGTGGAAATTTTCAAAACTTGGCCCAAAAAATCGTTAATCCAGCTTTTATGACGGCTTAAAATTACTTTTGAGGTATGAATTTATGACGGAATTTTTTGTGAAAATTAGAGAAATTTTCGACTCTATTCTTAAACCCCCCTCAATTCTGGTGAAGATACAGGAGGATGCAAAATTTAGACCAAAATCGGTACAGGACCCCTAAAGAATTTGTTTCCTTGTTTATGCCTATAAGGCACAAGGTCCATTCCCACTACGAGTGAAAATTGAGTTGTGATTTTTTTAGTCTCTGGAGCTAAACTTTTCCCCAATAGCCTTAGGTAGGTAGGAATGTGCTGCTATTTGCTGACACTATTCTTTTGTATTTATGCACTTTCACATTATACTTAGGCAGTACCAACCAACCATTTTCCCATTCTCCGTTGTATTTTGGAATTGTAGAGTTGGGTTGCTTGTTGATGCTCGCTCTAGTGTCCTGGGGTTTTTCTAGGCAATATGTTTGGGAGGGGGGGGGTACGCTATTCCCCACTGGTAGTAGGGACCCTGCAGTGTCTATATTATGCACCTGACCATTATATATCATATGGTATATAGTTAGTCATGTAGCATTGCCAAGGTTTAACTTGATTTTTTCCAGAAGATTTTTGCTATTTCTTTTTTTTCTAGGAAGCATGACACGAACGGGTGGCGCCGGCCCGCCTAGCCGACGCGAGAGCTCCCAGAGCGCTGTAGCGCGGGAACGCGAAGCGGCCCTTAAAGCCTCACAGCTACAGTTGGAAGAGGGTTCGTTTTGGGAAGGGATTACTGTTTTTTCTGAATTTTTTGTGTTTTTTATATTGGAAGTACTAGTAAAGTAAACATAAACAAAACAGTAGTTTTTTGCATGTGACTGTAGTCTGTATGCCTGGGTAACAACGTTTTTTGTAGTGGTGAAATTATTAGGTGACTGATAAATTTTGTATGATCTACTAGTTCATGCTTAATCTTGTTCCTTAATCTAGCAACAAAATTCTAATTTCAGTTCGAAAAGCACTCCGTCAACAGAATTTGGCCCTGGAAGCAACCGTTGTGCTACTGAAATATCTAACAGAACAGGTATGTACGAAGCTAACACTGGAACCATAGGTTAACGCGGGGGGGGGGGTCTGGGGGGTCCAAGCCCCCCCCCCAGCCCGGACAAGGTACAAGCCCTACCGCTGCCGGGGACAAGGGGTAGCGAAAAAATGGCCAAGGGATAACCCAAAAATAGCCGAAAAAATTTGTTTTTACAGAAAAATTTCAAAAAATTTCCGGCTTCGCCGGAATTCTTTAGCTAAAATGTTTAATTTTTTGGGAAAATCTTGACAAATTTTTGAAATTTTTTCTAAAAATGGAAAATTTTTTGCAAATTTTGATAAAAAATTGCAAATTTTAATAGAATTAGCATTAATTTTTCGAAAAATGTTACACATTTGTTCTTGAGGTACAAGCCCCCCTGAAAATCTTTGTTCAAGGTACAAGCCCCCTCAAAATTTTTAGGGGACAAGCCCCCCCCCAGAACCCGACCCTATGTTAATGTATGACCGGAAGTATTTGTATGTAAATTTAATCTGTTCAATTTTTTCTATTTTGCTGTCGTATGACATTTTTCATTGCTTTTAATTTTATTCTAAAGGAATTTTAGCTGGAATAATCACGCTTCCGCCTTTTATCTTTTTATGCAAAGTTTATCAGTTGATTGGTTTTAAAATTTCAGATTTTTAAAACTTTATTCCGTGCTTTTTTGTTCATTTTTAGGTGGATGCTTTCGGTCAGCGTGAAGAGTGTGCCAGTCTAAAGAGCAATTTAACCGCTCTGAAATCTCAATTGGGTATTAAATTAGTTGTCTTTCCAGTGTGAAGTTAGCACTGTCCGTAAAAGCAATACATTTGCGCGAAAGATTTCTCGATTTGAGCAAAAATTCTCTGTATTTTTTATACTGGTGTGGTCAGATTTAAGATTTTTGATTGGCCAATAGTTTGACCAATATTGCAGAAGCTAAATTTGTGTGGAGTCAGTATTTTGTAGGCGCCAATTTATGTAGTCTCGGGCGAGACAAGTTGTCTTGGGCGAGACAAGTTAATAAATTCTATTTATTATTTTTTCTTTTTGCCCACTAGATGACCTAATGCGCCATAAGGACGCCTGGGAATCTGAATGCTGCTCTCTGCGTGAGCAATTATCGCTAGAGCGGGATGCTATCGCGCAGTTGCGACGCGAAACAGAGCTGGAAATGGAAAAATGCAAGTCATTATAAAATTTTATTTTATTTTACCAACAAATTAAATTTAAATTTAAGTAAATTTTAAATTGAGTAAATGAAAGTTAAGAAGTTTTGTGCAGTATAAACTATAATGTCTGTTTATGTGTTGTACCATCTTATCATGAATATTGCCGCTATTAGTTAGCAGAATTCATGGTTTCATATTAAATTTTTCTTTTTTCTGGAAAACTTTTAATTTTTCTATTTCTTGGATTTTGTTTTAGGCTCGGAAAAACATTCGAATGCCCTCAGCGAGCTACAGAAAGCCCATGCGGCTGTCGTAGACTCACTGACTGTCAAATATGACTCGGCCGTGACCACACACGAAGCCACTGTTACCGAGCTGTCCAACCAGATTACAGCTTTGCAGCTGGAACGTGACAGTTTGCAGACTGTCATCAAAGTATGTCAACTAATTAAATTTAATTAATTAATAAAAATTTTAGATAACAGGTGGCCACAACTAAAATTTTGAGATTTTTCGAAAGTTTTTGTCTCTGTTTGTCCGTTAGTGTTGTGCGTTGGCCGGTGCGGCCAATGGCTGGCCAATGGCCGGCCATTGGCCGACCAAGCCATTGGCCGTTGGCCGACAAAATCTCAGCCAGATGGTTTGGCCGGCCATAGGCCGTTGGCCGGCCAACGGCCAATTGGCTGGCCGTTGGCCGATTGTTGGCCAAGCTCAAATTTACTGATTTTGTGCGTTCAACTGTGTTAAAATTTAATTTGCTACATAATATTGTGCACATGTTGCATTATAAACGTTACATTAGAAACATTACTACAGATTTTCAGTTTACATGCATACCGTATTGACACTTAGCTTTCAGTTTACATGCATACCGTATTGACACTTAGCTCTAAGTTTTCGATATGCCCGTACTATTTTATCGTAGATAGCGTTGTTTTTCAATACATTTGCTAATTGCATGCAAACTTTAATGGTGCTAAGCTAACAACTTACTTTTTAAATTTGTATCAATCAATTATCAATCTAATTTAATCTAATCTAACTTCTCATCAATTATCAATTCATTGCAGTCCGCTTGCAAAATGAACACAGAATTATCGCGGATTGGAGCTAAACGTTTGGAAAACTATTTTTAATAAAGTTCAATTAAGTTGACACCATATTAAGCATAGTAGACGAATAAAAATAGTAAATTCCAGTCGCTAAAGAATGGCTAATTGCTTACAGCCAAGCAACAGCCAACGGCCAACGGCCAGCCAGTTGGCCGTTGGCTGTTGGCCGTTGGCTGTTGGCCGGCCAACGGCCTTTGGCCGGCAAAAGGCCAACGGACAGCCAATTGGCCGTTGGCCATTGGCCGGCCAACGGCCAATGGCCGGCCATCGGCCAATTGGCTGGCCAACTTCAAACTCCGGCCAAGCCAAGCCAAGCCAACCAGGGAAAATCTCGGCCAATCCCAACACTATTGTCCGTAGAAAATAAATCCGAAAAATCGTTTGCTTACTGTCACAGTCTGGAGGGTGGGGGAAACCTGTAGCCTGTCTCAGAACAATAATGTTTTAGGAAGGGGCTCAGAAATAATGGGGTATGCATGGAGAATTTATAATTAAAATTTTCTTGGCATTTAGTCAGTTTATAAATCATAACTTTGTGTAATTTTGTGAAATTGGTTTCCAATTTCTAAACTCTAAAAGTGTGTTTTTCAAATGATAAATTTCACACCCTGTTAATGAGCCTATTTTCTTTACTGTTTTGCTATGCTTTGTACTTTCAGGATCAAGCCACAGCCCACGAGGCTGCCCTGGCCGAAAGCCAGAGCGAACTGGCCTGCTGCCGAGAAGAAATCGGTCAGATGGAGGAAACCTTACGCCGGGATTCGGATCAACGAGTTCAGGTGCGCTGTTTTTGCTGCGGTTTTTTCGTGCTTACTTTTGCTGTGCTTACTTGCAGCACCTAGAACCCACCCCTTCAATCGTGCTTAGTCTTCAAAGCATATACCTAGTGTATACGGTTTTTCGGTTATATATACGGTTATATATACGGTATATACGGTTCTTATAATACTACCATGGTTCCTATTAGACACCAAGAAAAAATAGGATGCGTGGTATCATGGGGGAGCTCGGAGAGCCCCCCATAATATGAGCTATGAAGGCACTTTGCGGATTTGGAAAAGTGCTAATTAGGCATAACTAATTAACGGGAAGGTATTAAGAGCTAATATTTACATTTTTGAAATCTCCAGGCCAAGAGCTTTCGAATGATACCAAACTTGCCCGGAAAAAATGAACTTTGAAAAAATCGACTTTCTCTTACGGGTTTGAAAGTGGGGTTTTTTTTTCTCTGTATTCAGCATGATTTTTTCCATTTTTCTGTTAACTCGATTTTTCAAACGGCCCATAGGAAAAATTTTTCTATACTATTTTTTGATTATCTAGGCAATGGCATTTAGCAAGTTTATGTTTTTTTCCCGAATTTCGATCTGGTTCGATTTTTATAGATGGTCAAAAATGGAAAAAATAGCGTTTTTGGACACCTTCAAGCTGAAAAATTTCTAAGTCCGAAAATTTGAAAATAGTCTAAAAACGGGCAAAAACAGCGTTTTTCGGCCTCGGGGTGGTACCCATATATAGTAAATCGGGGTCGCTGAACACGATGGGCATACTGCCGAAACCGACGGATGTGACCTCTGACCCACAGCGCCCACCCACAGTGGCTCCGGTGTGGCTCAAAAATGAAAGTCTTCAAAAGTGGTCATGTTTGGTATCAAATGAAAGCCCTTGGCGAGGCGATCAACTTTTGTCATTATGCCACACCCGAAAAGTGGCTCCATCGTCCTGTGGGCGGGTGCCCCACCCACAGTGGGTCAGCTGTGGCTCAAAAATGAAAGTCTTCAAAAGTGGTCATGTTTGGTATCAAATGAAAGCCCTTGGCGAGGCGATCAACTTTTGTCATTAAGCCACACCCGAAAAGTGGCTCCATCGTCCTGTGGGCGGGTGCCCCACCCACAGTGGGTCAGCTGTGGCTCAAAAATGAAAGTCTTCAAAAGTGGTCATGTTTGGTATCAAATGAAAGCCCTTGGCGAGGCGATCAACTTTTGTCATTATGCCACACCCGAAAAGTGGCTCCATCGTCCTGTGGGCGGGTGCCCCACCCACGGTGGGTACGGTGTGGGTCAAAAATGAAAGTCTTCAAAAGTGGTCATGTTTGGTATCAAATGAAAGCCCTTGGCGAGGCGATCAACTTTTGTCATTATGCCACACCCGAAAAGTGGCTCCATCGTCCTGTGGGCGGGTGCCCCACCCACGGTGGGTACGGTGTGGGTCAAAAATGAAAGTCTTCAAAAGTGGTCATGTTTGGTATCAAATGAAAGCCCTTGGCGAGGCGATCAACTTTTGTCATTATGCCACACCCGAAAAGTGGCTCCATCGTCCTGTGGGCGGGTGCCCCACCCACAGTGGGTCCGGTGTGTGTCAAAAATGAAAGTCTTCAAAATTGGTCATGTTTGGTATCAAATGAAAGCCCTTGGCGAGGCGATCAACTTTTGTCATTATGTAACACCCGAAAAGTGGCTCCATCGTCCTGTGGGCGGGTGCCCCACCCACGGTGGGTCCGGTGTGGGTTAAAAATGAAAGTCTTCAAAAGTGGTCATGTTTGGTATCAAATGAAAGCCCTTGGCGAGGCGATCAACTTTTGTCATTATGCCACCCACAAAAAGTGCCCTCACGGACCTATGGGCGGGTGCCCCACCCACAGTGGGTCCCGTGTGGGTCAAAAATGAAAGTCTTCAAAAGTGGTCAAGTTTGGTATCAAATGAAAGCCCTTGGCAAGGCGATCAACTTTTGTCATTATGCCACCCACAAAAAGTGCGCTCACGGACCTGTGGGCGGGTGCCCCACCCACAGTGGGTCCGGTGTGGGTCAAAAATGAAATTCTTCAAAAGTGGTCAAGTTTGGTATCAAATGAAAGCCCTTGGCGAGGCGGTCAACTTTTGTCATTATACCACCTCCAAAAAGTGGCCCCACCGATCTGTCGGCGGGTGCCCCACCCACAGTGGGTCCGGTGTGGGTCAAAAATGAAAGTCTTCAAAAGTGGTCAAGTTTGGTATCAAATGAAAGCCCTTGGCAAGGCGATCAACTTTTGTCATTATGCCACCCACTAAAAGTGCCCTCACGGACCTGTGGGCGGGTGCCCCACCCACAGTGGATCCGGTGTGAGTCAAAAATGAAAGTCTTCAAAAGTGGTCAAGTTTGGTATCAAATGAAAGCCCTTGGCAAGGCGATCAACTTTTGTCATTATACCACCTCCAAAAAGTGGCCCCACCGATCTGTGGGCGGGTGCCCCACCCACAGTGGGTCCGGTGTGGGTCAAAAATGAAAGTCTTCAAAAGTGGTCAAGTTTGGTATCAAATGAAAGCCCTTCGCAAGGCGATCAACTTTTGTCATTATGCCACCCACAAAAAGTGCCCTCACGGACCTGTGGGCAGGTGCCCCACCCACAGTGGTCCGGTGTGGGTCAAAAATGAAAGTCTTCAAAAGTGGTCAAGTTTGGTATCAAATGAAAGCCCTTGGCGAGGCGATCAACTTTTGTCATTATGCCACACCCGAAAAGTGGCTCCATCGTCCTGTGGGCGGGTGCCCCACCCACGGTGGGTACGGTGTGGGTCAAAAATGAAAGTCTTCAAAAGTGGTCATGTTTGGTATCAAATGAAAGCCCTTGGCGAGGCAATCAACTTTTGTCATTATGTAACACCCGAAAAGTGGCTCCATCGTCCTGTGGGCGGGTGCCCCACCCACGGTGGGTACGGTGTGGGTCAAAAATGAAAGTCTTCAAAAGTGGTCATGTTTGGTATCAAATGAAAGCCCTTGGCGAGGCAATCAACTTTTGTCATTATGTAACACCCGAAAAGTGGTTCCATCGCTCTGCGGAGAGGGTACATTCGTGTGTTGTCAAGCGTGTAAGTTCAAAAACGCGAAAAATTGTCAACCTCTAAAATGAATGCGGCCAAGATTGTTTCATTATATCTTTAGCTAAAATGAATGTGGCAAAGATTGTTTCATTATATATATAGGTGGAGTGGAGGTAACAATACAAAATCCTTCAGGCTTGCTATATATAAGTTAAAACCCACCCATTATGGATGGTATCACACTCTGATACAATACCAAAAATGAAATAGGACAAGTAGGAAAAATGCTCCTTGCAGTCGCATGAAAAAGTTAATATGAGCTATGATGGCCAACATTTAAGCGTGTCAAGGACAAGACTTAAAATGTTTAATATGAGCCAGCATCTAAATATGTAGAGGACAAGATGTAAACGTCTAACATGAGCCGCTACGTTTCTCTTGGGCTCATATTGACGGAAATGAAATGGCTAATATATTTTGTAGATACAAAGGCTTTCTTCAGATAGTCAAAAGGTTAGGATGGTTTGCATATGCAAGGATGGTAAGGCTGGATGAAATCTCACTAGGTAAGTATATATCGTCTGTGACAGTTCTAATTTTTATTTCCTTATTCAGGTTTATATTGATTGCTTTTGTTAATAATTTATATACATGTACATACGTATAGTGAGATCTGAAGCAGCGTCGTAAAACAAACACATTTTTTGAAGTGAAGTTGAAAAATCTGGCAATTCTGATTTTTGCTAAACGTATACGCCAGTATTAATATTCAGTCTTTGCTGGCTAGGTTTAATAATGTCTGTTTAGAGGACACGTACCACAGGCGTAACCAAAGTGAGCGTCAATATGAGCCCAAGAGAAACGTAGCGGCTCATGTTAGACGTTTACATCTTGTCCTCTACATATTTAGATGCTGGCTCATATTAAACATTTTAAGTCTTGTCCTTGACACGCTTAAATGTTGGCCATCATAGCTCATATTAACTTTTTCATGCGACTGCAAGGAGCATTTTTCCTACTTGTATATATATGTATCCCTGTTAATGATGTTTACTATTTTACTTATAAATGTGTACGTATGTATGTATGTCCCGTGCTTGGTATAAACACTTCTTAATTGTGCAGTAAATTGTTTATTGTTTTATTCAGACAATTCGTTTTGTAGTTTTTATTGTTTACAAAAAACCCGTTGTTTTTGGCTTTTGTTTTTAGGCCATGATATCCAAGCTGGATCAGCAGTCCAGAGAGATAGATAGTCTCAATGCGGTGCTGGATATGCGAAATCAGGACATCAAAGAGCTCCGACTACAGGCTGCGCAGCTGGATGCACAGGTGGGTGGGGGCAGTTTTTGGGGGGGGGACATTTTTAAGTAATATTTACGGGTTCATAAAGGATTTCTCAGCTTAATTTGCTGGTGGTTAGAGGCGGAGACCTCCCGAAAGGTTATCCCTCAAAAAATGTTGATGCCCAGTTTTGGTATCAAATTTACAAGCGGAATCTACATGTCTCTTATTTTGTGACTTTTTAAAATTCTTTTTGTTACATTATATTGTCTGACTTCTTCTTTTCTCTAGTCTGATGAGCTGAAATCGGCCAAGGAAAGGATTCGAATGCTGGAACAGAAAAATGAAGACCTAAAGGAGTACATACAGTCTCAGAGAAATAGCGAACGGTATTGAATGCATTAATTAATTAGTTAATTAGTTAATTAATTAATTAATTAATTTATAAAATGTTTATACATTGATTGTTAAGTTTTGCAGGAATGGCTTTTGGTAGCTTGGCTCTCTCTCTCTCTCTCTTTCTTTTTTCAAATTTGGATTCTTCATTTTCTAGTGAGACTCCTCCTCCTATAGCAAGTTGTTTTTTATTATTTGGTTTTTTTTGCTTTTTCCAGAGATATGGAAATCACCAACCGACGCTGGCAGGAGACCTATGCCCGTGAAACGGAGGAAAAGAAGCGCCTCTCAATGCAAAATGAAGAACTACAGTACAAACTGGAACAGCTGTCTCAGTCCTTCTATGCCACACCTATGGGTGGGGGTGGGGGTGGGGCCCCCACCGGGGGTACCCCCCTAATGTCCAGCTCTGTCCCCCTTAGCTTTAACCTATCGTCTTCAGTGGGTCCGGGAGGCTTTTCCCCCTCCCCCTCGGCTTCTGCGGGGGCCTCACCCTGCACTACACCTGTCAAAACCTCTCATCATTATCATCATCGTTCTACGCCTACCGGTAGTAGTAGAAAAAATGGGGGTTCTGGTGCCCCCGCAAGTGGGGGTCCGGGTGGTACCACGACGACGCCTGTGAAAACGACCATCTATACGCCATATCAGATTTTTACGGATACGGATACGGATGAAGATTTTTCGTAAGTGTAACTTTAGAGTAGTTAAAAACAGTTGTGTCACTTTGAACTAATTCTTTGATTGATAGTATTTTCTTGTTTGTTTCTAAGATGGTTAAGGATAAATTTATTGAACCCTTTGTTCCTTTCTATTCCTTTCTGGAAATATACGTAACTCGGTTTTGAGAGTGTCTTTCTTGCTGCAAAGTAGTGGTTATTGGCAGGATACACTTTTTCTTCGTCCTTTAAATTTACAGGCTGCTTTTTTTGTTGAAACTGCGTTGAAACTGCGAAATCTAATATCTAATCTTCAAATAGAATTAAAATATTTCTTTGTTTCTTTTTCTATTTCAGCCAGGTGAAGTTTCGCACTCGCAGCGTGGACCCATCCAACCGACGCTGTTCGGGTGTCCCCCTGGGCTCTGTTTCGGCCGGCAAACCGCCCCGACCCCCACCCCGGGCCCATTCCGTGGACAAGCCTCCCTCCACCTCAGCTAGCTCTCGCCGAACCCCAACCCCAGTCAGTCCCTCTTCTGACTCTGAGGGTTCCTCTGACCTCCCCCCGGCCCCACCCCCAGGTCTGGGGGGCTCAGGGCGCCTGTCCATTACCAACCCTGGTGGGGCAGACTACCCCTTTGCGGCCGTGCCTGAGCATGCCCAACTGCCCCCAGGGGGCATGGGGGGCATGGGGTCGGGTATGCTACCCTCTCCAGTTTCCTCAGAATCGGGTGACCCCCCACCCCCCTCCTCCACCCACTATCGTGGGGCTGGTGGGGGGCTGAGTCATTCTTCATCTCGGAACCTACTGCCCCCCACAACCCAGGGGTCGGGGGTTACCGGTATCACCAAGATGGCTGATTCGGGCATTTTCTCGTCCTATGTTTCTGACTCTGGATCTCTGATGGAAAGTATCTACCAGCCTTCTTCGGCCTGCGCTACGGATGATCTAACGGATTCTTCTTGATGCAGTCTTTTACAGCATGGCGTACTCGGTTGAATGGTGGGATAGCTGGTCCGTTACCCGTATGGGCGTTGGTTCGACCCCCCCCAGGGGCCTGAAATGTTTTCTAGTGCTGTTGATTCTTTTTCAGTTTTGCTATTTTTCTGCAGGTGCATACATGTGAGTACAGTGATTTGGTTGTTGTACACGAAAACTTATATGTACTTAATTGTTAATTAAGCTTAGTTTAGTTTAGTCGATCGTGCTTTGTGGCGTCATTTTAGACGTCGTTATTGTATTCTGTGTGTATTTGGGTTTGCAAAATTACCTGGTTTTAAAAATCATAAATTTTCACCATTCTGGGGCCGATGTTATCAAGCATCTCAACCCGGGTTGAAACCCCAACCCGGGTTGAGATTGGGCTGAAAACTTTGACCCCGGTGTTATCAAAACAGGGTTGAATTAACCCGGGTTGAAAAAATAGGGTTGGGTTTGAAATGTCGGTTGAGTTAGAACCGAATTAACGCTGGAAAAGATAAGTCAACCCCAAAATATTTGATAACATTGGGTTGAGCACCGGGGTTTAGCCAACCCTAAAATTTTGGGGTTGAAGCCAAAAATGGGTTCAACCCAGGTTGAACTCAACCCAGTTTTGATAACACTGGCCCCAGGTTTTCGATTTTATAGTTCTTATTTATTTGCACTACTTGTCCATGTCATTGCGTTTTAGTTTTAGTAATTGCATTTACAGCAACTGTACAGCAAATTTTTGCATGGTTTGTAGACCTTATGTAAAAAGTTGCAATAGTATGTCCTATGTTATAAATATAAATATTATATATACCAGAATTCTTAGCGTTCGATGCTTTTTCAGGGTTTTGCCGCCTTGTGTGTGTATTTAGCTAAAATATAACTAATGGTTTCTATATACTATTTTATACTAAATTCAAGTAAGCAGTGAATTTATTTCAAAATATATTTTGGTTTATTTCTACCGTTTTGCGGACATTTCATGTGAAAATTTACGTAATAATTTAGATATTTAAATTAGTTATTATTTATTTCAAACAATAATGTGAAAATATATATATCTCTGCTATTATATATAAATATATAAACTATGTAAATATATCCGTTTTAGTAGTTTGATATTTAGCTGCTGATTTTGTGTAGCATAGAAATGGCGTTGTAGTCTTTTTATTGTGTGTGATGCGGAGAATTTTTGATGGTATAGGTAATAGGTATATATTCTGAATTGCTGGAAAATTATCCCTAGGTAGGCAAAGATTCTGGAATCTGTCATTTATTTTAGTAGAAAGTATTTGAAACTTGCTATTGTTCTTTGTGAGAGTTCAGCTGTGCTGTATTTTGTCTGTGCTTTGTTTTTGGTGTCTTTTTTGCTGTGCCATATCTACTGCTGTTGTTACTGCTATAAGTTAAAACAGTTTCGCTGTATAGGACAATACTATAAATGTTAAAATATTTTTTTAATTATCAAGACGAGTTTTAGAGTTATTATGATAACATGATGATAAATATTTAATTTATTACGCTGCATTTGGCATATTATTGTGTATTTTTGTAGGTATAATGCATTGCTCTGCTGTTTACAATAGTGGTTATTTTCTTCTTCTTGGCTTATAATCTTGGTTGTGCTTTTGAAGTCTAGTTGTGTTTCAGTGACTCTTAGCATATATGCCCTCTATGTATAGACAGGCCCAGTTTTTTTTTAATTATAGCTTGTCCTCTTGTCTCGTTTGTAGATTTGTGGTAGTACATATGTTTTCATTGATCTGGTTAGATGTGTAGTTGCTTTAAATAGTTTTTTGAGAAATTAGAATAATTTATTAAGTGTGTAAGTCTTTTTCCATTCGGTTCAAAAAGACCAAAATAGACCAAATTAAATTTAAATCTGAAATTATTCAACAAATCTGAAATTATTCAACAATTGTTTAATCTTGTGCACATATTATGTATATAACTGTTTTAAGTGTGTATATGATTTTGTTGTTATGCTTTTTTGTGACATTTATCTGTGGTCATTACCTGTCCGGTTTGTCTCTGTGAGCCTGTATCCTGGAGTATGGTTGTTGGAATGCAATTAGTTTAATTAATTTTTGTGTGGTGATTAATTAGAATTTTGAAATTTAGCACTAGCCACAATGGTCGTTTATTTAAGTACATATTTTGTCTATATTTTTGCTGGTGTACTTTTTGTCTTCCTTTTCTGTGTTTTCGTGCGACTGTTTGATGCTGTAATGAAAGGGGCCGTCTGTTTTGAAAAATGTTTTTTTCGGAAATTTTAGAATTATAAAAGTTTTAAATCTAATCTGTCTGCTGATTTGATTCAAATTTGTTAAAATTTTGTCTGGTAGTTTTCCAGCTGTAGTGGGGCCCCTTTTATGTCCTTAAGCTTACCTCTAACCTTTGTGCTTTGTGCTGTTGTTGTATAATACTTATACGGGCTTTACGTATTCTGGTTGTATTCTGTGGTAGCCCACCTTTAAGTCAAATCTAGGCTTTTTTCCTAACTTTTACCTAACTTTTCCTTGTGTAGTCTAAATTTCTTTTTCCTAACTTTTCCGAACTGTCATTGTTAGAATGAAATGGCTTAGCAAATTCTGAAAATTTTTAGCTAGTGCCCTGCATTTTTGTCCTTTTTTGTGTTTTCTTTTTGTGTTTGCATTGTAACCATGTAATGTATTTTGTGGTTTTGTTGTCGCTTTTTAAATTAAAAACTTAATGTGTTTAATTATTAGCTAGGTAGGTAGAATGCTTGAACTAGCCGTAGCACATGCACTGTCTAACCAAGCTTCAAGTGCAGTCACCCCCATAGCTGCAAGAGCCCCAAGGAGAGAGGGGTCGTAATGATGGCACATTTTAAATTACCCAAGTTTTAATCTGGTTTGGGAGTTTGTATCCCTGCCCTGCTGAATGCAGGACATTGAGGTGCTTATTTATTTATTTTCTATAGATCTGGGGCCGTATTCACAAAGCTTTTAGTGGCTGTTTTAGGGGCAATTTTAGTGTTAGTGGGCACTTAAAACTTAGGCTTATTCACAAAAATTTAGTATACTTACTTTAGGGCCCTAAGTTTAGGGACACTTCGCATTTTAGGATACAAATTTTGCAAAATTTGTATGGGACTCCAGTACACAACCAACTCTAAGCTCTTGCTATTTATTTACACTTATTTGTGTAAGTTATGAACGATTATCCAGATTATGTTCTGTGTAGTAAAATAGGTATATTGTATGCCTGAAATAATTATATACAAGTTAGTATATAAATTTTACTAGCGGTACATAATACTTTGCGGGTTCAAGTTTCTTCGGAGATCCGAATTACGTTGGAGCAACCTGACTTTTGGGCCATTTACGATAAACGCAGAAGTATTACTATGCATATTGTCTGAAAATTAGTTTTAATGAGCAAACTATTAAAAAAGAAAGTATTAATTTCGCCATATTCAGGAGTTTATCTTCCGCATTTTCATTTCAAAGACAAGCAATGTTTGCAAACAAATGAACAAGCAAAGTTTTACTGATGAAGGCATTCGCAGTGGTTGGCTGTCAACTGAGCTAAACGTAGGTTCTGGCAAAAGTTCGCTCTAAAGCTGTGCCATTAGCGACCAAATTTTGCCAGTTTGGTGGTTGGAAGTCCTCCACTTTATCATCAAAATCAGGCAACTCAAATTTAATAGCTAAGTTGTTTAGGACAACGCAAGCAACGATCCATCTGCATGCTCGGTCTGGTTCTTGCCGAATTTCACCGTGCTGTTAAATAAATATCAGCAACCCATGAAATAAGCGTAATAACTATAGTACGACCAAAAAATGTGTGTACAAACTTCGACCGTTTGTAGCAGATTAACCTTTGGAGTAAACCCCAACAATGTATATATTTTTAGAATCCTCAGGAACTCGAGATTTCGAAAATCCGGAAAATTCCGAAATTCCGGGTTTCATTCACGGAAAATCTAAAATTTTTATTTTTTCCGTGAATGAAACCCGGAATTCCGGAATTTTCCGGATTTTCGAAATCTCGAGTTCCTGAGGATTCTAAAAATATATACATTGTTGGAGTTTACTCCAAAGGTTAATCTGCTACAAACGGTCGAAGTTTGTACACACATTTTTTGGTCGTACTATAGTCTCAACGTCCGGGGATGTGGCTTAGTGATAGAGCGTTCTACTCTTCACTCTTAGAAATGTTCCAGTAGAAACTACAGGAATCACTTTTGTAGATGATAAATACAAAAGCTTTTGTAGAAAATACAGGTTAAGTCTTGCAATTTCTACAGGACATAGTTGGAAGTTTTTACCGGACCTAGGTAGAATTCGTTACAAGTTAGACCAGTATTCAATACAAGTGAAACCTGTAGTTTTCACTGGTTTACAGGTTTACTCTACAGGAAAGTACTCGATACGCTGATAACGCAAACTGAGCATATAAGGGCGACAGTGATCATAATTTTTGAAGACTGAAGTTTTTGAAATTTTTTCAAATGTTCAGTCTTTCAACACCCCGTGGGTGAATTTTTTGTACGGGCCGCTCCCTGCCGAAAATATTTTGGGAGCGGCCGCCCCCCGCACCTGCCCCCCCCTTTTTGAAATGACAGGTTGCCCCAGTAAAATTTAAGGTTTTGTCTTGTGAAAGCTAGGTTAGGTGTCTGATTTAGGATTGTCAAAAAGTCGAACAAAACTACAGGTTTCTTTAGTATTTTCTACAGGAAACTCCTGTAATAAAAACTGCAGGTTTCCTTAGTATTTTCTACAGGAAACTCCTGTAATTTTTACTATTCGAGAGGCCGGTAAAAATACAATAGGTACTTTTGCGGAAAATACAGGAACCTCCGCTAGTGACTGACCGCACAGGAGCACTTTTGTAGAAAACTACAAGAATTCCTGTAATTTCTACAGGAGTCTTTTTATGAGTGAAACCAAAGCTCGGCAGTTCGATCCCCGCCCTGCACACTTTTCTTCACATCTTTCAGATCCTGATTTCAACCTTTCACATTTGGCGACCGTACCGTGGCCTTACCGCTCTGAGGAGATGAAGTCGTTTACGATACCTGGGAATGATGGAATTGCAGGTCTTTGAGATAATTGGTTTGGTATAAGGTGGTCCTCATGGTGCTAAGGGTTAATATGATGGTTATTGGTTCTTGTGTGATTTGATATAAAGGCTCCCGGCTTTGAAGAAGAATGAAGTTAGCTTTCAACCTTTCATAGTGCAATCAACCGAACCTACGTTTCCATCGGCCAAATGCCTCTACAACCACTCTGCAAAGCGCCCTGTTGTATCTTCGCTCCTGGTTGCAGTTTGGAACGCCAATTGGTGTCATCAGCCACTGAGTGCACGGATAGCCTGAATCACCCTAAATTATACCACAACCCCCAGCTTTGGAAGTCGCGCCACAACTGGCTTTCATGCAAGATCCAGCTGTCATGTGCAGAGCCTGTCGCCTTCACTACAAGATCAATGAATGAACCATTTGAATCCACTACAGCCATTTTACGTTGATAGAGGGATCTTCAATCAACTTGCTTACCAGTTGAGACAATAGAAATATTGAAGACTTTGGCGCCAAATTTGAATCGCAAAATTATTCCCAAGTCGTCTGGACTACGCCATCTAAAACTAGGCGCAGCAACAAGGAGACGGAGGTGACTAAAACCAGGATCAGGATCAGGATCAGGATCCATTTCAGAATCAGGATCGGATGACTAAAAACAGGATCCGTTTCAGGATCGGCTAAGAACTTCAGGATCGGGTTAGTAGTGGATCCTGATTTCAGGATCGGGTGTCTAAAACAGGATCCATTTCAGGATCGGCTTGCAACTTCAGGATCGGGTTTAGGCACGATTCTAGATCCTAAGCTTAGTTTACTTTCTGAGTTATTTAATATCGAAATAGCCCGAATTTGAAAGTGGCAACGAGATTTTTAGACACCCGGTCCTGAATTCAGGATCCGCCCCTAAGTGGAATCCTGAACTTATAAGCCGATCCTGAAGTAACAAGCCGATCTTGAAATAGATCCTGTTTTTAGTCACCCGATCCTGACCCTGGTTTTTGTTACATTGAAATATATCTATTCATACTAGCATACAAAGAATGAACTTGGAAATGGATTAGCAAAATCTCACGTAGTCACACATATGCTTTTCCAATAGAAGCTTATAATAGTAAGTAATATTATTATTTAGTGGGGGATGCTTTTCCAGTAGAAACTTATAATAGTAAGTAATTGTTGAAATTATTACGTGAATAAGATCTCCCTTCACTAAAGTGAGGACCCTAAACGCAATGTCACTTGACCTAAAAAGGTACACTTTTTAGTGGAGCTTTGTCAATACGGTCCCACTTTTTAACTATCCTAAACCCCTCTCGAATCTCTAGACAGGCTTAAATTTAGCAAGATCCTTTCACGATTTTAACATTATCCTAAACATGTTCTTCTTTACGATTTTCCTACAACCTACTCGACTACAGTCAATAAATCATCAAAGATCGTTTACTGTTCAAACCAGAGAAATGCCTTTACTTCATCAGTTGCAAAAAACACAAAAAGAAAATAAACTAAACTTAACATAAATCAACGATATAATAACAAACACCCAATAAAATAATTTAACAGTATAGGTAGATTCGTATCCTTCATATGCCACATTAAAAATCTACAGAACCCATTAGAGAAGATATGTATTAAATTAGTATATACTGAAGAAAATAGACACAAACAGAAATAAATAACAAGCAAAAAATTCCTAAAAAACAAAAATAGACACCAAAACATGATTATTACGTAACAACAGAACAGAAATCCACGCTAATACGCAGATGGATATGCGGTGTTCAGTTGAATACACAAAAAGACGTCTAACAAGTTAACTCGAAGACATAATTCGCAAACGGCCTTTGCATTTGAACAAAATAACCAAAAATCACGATAAAAGTCTAAGGAACGTTCAAAATGACAAAATCTGAGAAAAGCTTTGACCAGGTCCCTACTGACTTCAATTAAGGTAACTCTTAACAACAGTCAAAAACTGTTACAAAAGTACCAGTTATCCAGCCCAAACAGAAACCAATAAGACACAAATAAATAAAAAGGAAAAGCATATTTGTTCACAGCTCTTACAAAGAGTGCCAAAGATAGAACTGTAACAACAAAATTAATTATGAGTGCATTAATGAAGTGAAGTTTCAGAAAACATAATGCAGAATTTCATTAAGCAGACATGCAAAATCTTGACCAAATTTGACATAAACCAGTAGAAAGAAAACGTAAAAATGGCTGAAGATACAAATAGTTCATCCAAATCTAAAAACCTAACCTAAAACTTCATCAAAAATTTCCTATTACAATATGCAAGCATTTGAATTCAATTTCTATTGCTTGGCTAACCAGATTTCTGTCTAACAAAATTCTGCGAAGGGAACAGACAGAAGACAACAAAAAAAGCCCTGCACCACACTAGACAAATGAAGTGAATTCAGGTGCAGACAGATACTATGGCGGATTGACTACAACCGAATGAAATGACATTACAAAAGACCAACATTTTCGTGGTTAGACTTGATTGCGAAAGCGCTTTTCGTTATAGAGAAATAAGCTGAAATGTGTTCGTAACCTGTATTTTGCCTACTTTTTCCAAATTTGTCAAACGATTACTTTAGCTAGAAAGCAGTAATCAGGGAAAATAAAAAAACGTCCGCCCGGCAGAGGCGTATGCAGGGGATGTCTACGGGCTTTTTTCTACAGGGTGGGTGGGGCATTTCCCCCTCCCGATCCCACCCAAGTGTCCAGAAATATAGCCGGATTTGAGGATAAATCTTACAAACTTTTTCCGGCATAGCCGGATTCCAGGGCACTTTTTAGCTATTTTAAGCTTAAATTTAGGTCGAAAATATATTATAGTTGAATTCTGCAGCAAGAAAATAGCTTTTTAAGCATTTCTCGAAAAACGTTTCGCTCTCCCCCAGAAATTTTTGCCTTTTGCCTAGGAACAAGTCAGCTCTAAAGGGTGCGGACCTTTTTTGACAACAAAAACACTAAGTTGGTGATTTTAGCGTAAAACTGACAATTTTAAAAAAACTTAAATTGGGACCACCCCTTTCATGATTGGATCCTCCAATTTTAAAGTCCTGGATACAGCCAGGTGACAGCATCCAAAAATACAAGTCATAGGCAAATATATACTTTATGGACCAATTTCAATGTGAAAAGTGAATATGGAATTATTAATTTAGTTATGAATATGTGAGATAGTGAATTTCTGAAATTCAAATTGGACATTGATTAACAACTGAAACATCAGCTTTCAGCGAGAGGTCTTTTGGAAATATTGTGATGAGTGAAAATGTTGAGTTTCGAATCAACAATTAATATCATTAACTAATCAATTAATGTCAAAAATTAACATTATCAATTATCACAACACGGAAGGTACAAAAGTACATGCAAAGCTAAATTAATTAATTACTTTAGTAATCAGTTACAATTAATGAACAGGCCCGCACAAAGGATTTTGAACGGGGGGGGCCAAGGTTAAACCCAACGGGGGGCGGGGGCGGAACCCCCCAGAAGTTTAAGAATTTTTGCATTTTTGCCCAAAAACAGTACATTGGACGTGCGAAAATTTTTTAAAAATAGCTGTTTTTGCCATAAAAATAGCAAAAATTTTCCATTTTGTCATCCCAGGCCCCTTGAACCCCCCCCCCCTGGGTACGGCCTTGTTAATGAATCCTCAACAATTTGAGCAAAGTGGAATCATTTGCCAATTGAAAGAAGAGATATACTCAGTGAGAAACGGTCAAGCTGTTCAAAAGATCATAATCGCAAAATTGTCAGCTTATTTAGTATATAGTATGCTGAAAAAGTTGACAGCTAGCTACCAAAATTGGACTTAAACCTAAATCAAAGACATACTTCAAAAAACACACCAAACATTCAAATAACCAAAACACCACAATTATTGTCAACGAAAATAGTGTATGACAAAATCACCGCAAAAAAGACCGCTGTAACACAGCTTAGACCGATAGCAATGCTTTGCGGTTCAGTCGCTACAAGATTTGGCACAATGAAAGAAACTGCATAAGGCACAGTTGACACAAAGTAAATGTAACACAATGATATTATATAGACTGGAATTATATACCACTAGCGTAGCTGGAAAAAAGAATTTTAAGACGGGAAAAGCAAAATATTTTCTGAAATTAATCACTCATGCAAAATTATTCTCGTGAAGGAAGAAAGGACAGATGTCTGCAAGTAGAATAGTGATAATTACTTTTAACAGTGTATACTTAAGGTGCTGGTTTCCTTTCGGATATTTTTGACTCATATATACGGCTTTACTCCTTTACGTAAATGGCTAAAACTTAAGAAATAACCTATTTCCGTGCTCTTTAACACTCTGGGACCAGTCCCGTATTTTTAGGCCAAAAGATAAGAAAGTTTTAGTTTTTGGGCTTAGGCTCCCAGTAGATTAGACCAGACACCGGATTGGTTGTTATGGCTGGAAACAGGACACGAAAATGAACATTTTTGCTTTTACAACCTTTGAGCTATCTCCAGTGGTTAAGTCAGTATAGGCAAAAAACCATTTTGAGGGTCAAAAAATGGCCATTTTCGAGGAAATCAGTTTTTTCAAAATTTCTGATAATTTTGTGAACAATTTTGATCCATTTTTACTCAGTCGATACTCGGTCTAATTGCACATCTTATCCATAGCTAATGCTTGAAATTCATTGCTTTAAGCTAGAGATTTGGCCGAAAAACAATTTTGGTAAAACTACGGTTATTTTGTTTTAAACATCAATTTCTCAAAAACTGTTTGAAGGATTCCGGAGATCTTTGGCAGAATAGAAATTCGCACTATTGCGGAGGGACGTTTTGCTCGGTTTTGGCTAAAACGTTTCCAGTTTCGAGAAAATTCGTGCAAATTTTGGAAATTTACTGTCTCCGTGCATTTTGCGAATTTTCTCAACCGTTAAGTGACACTGAGCGAAACCCAAAAAACGTCTGTCGGCCCATATGAAAGATATCCAGATCTCTGAAAAAACTCCGGAGGAATCACAGCTCTTCCTTTGTTGCCTTCTTTTCCCCATTCGATTTTTCTAACTTTTTCGATTCATCTTGAGCCGAGGCCGAATTGATAAATTCGATGAACGCATCCTTGGTCCGTTGACCCTGATACTTCTGAGCAAACGTGCCCTTCTTGTACAGGCGGAATGTGGGATAGCCGGGTACCTCTTCAGACTTGCATAAATCTAAAAAATCAACAAAAACATAATATCATCCAAAAAAATGCAAATAGAAAGATGAAATAAATGGCTGTTTATACAAATTTAAGGAATTTTTTATACCGTTGTGTTGCAAACACATGGACTATACTATATACGTATAATATAATCATTAGGTATGTAATAAATAATGTATATAACTAAGTCATTGAATAAACAGTAAAGTTCAATTTGCAAATAAAAACTAATTTTTTCAGTACAGAATCTTGAGTTCGCAGGCTGAAAACCTCTCCATCTTTCACATACACCAAACAACACTCACATACTTAATAAAAGCTACGTAAACTAAATGCAAAACAATTACCCAGATATTATTAATTAAATACTTGACTACTCCAATCTTCACACAAAACAACCAGATAACAATATGAAAGTTAAACTAACGTTTACATCTAAGTTTAATTAAAGTTTAAGAAAACATCTCCCCCCCCGCAAACCCCTACAGGATATTGGAGGACAAGGGATACCCTTATAAACAGTGCAATCCACTGCACCCAAGAGCGCCACCGCCGCACTATCCACACCACTGTGCCGTAGTTGAGCCGCAGCCGCCTCAAAGTGTGGCTTGGCCTGCTTGCAGTGACCACACCAGGGGGCATAGAACATAACCAGAGCCAGGGGCCTGCCAGAAATCTCGTCCTGAAAATTCTGCCCCGTCAATTGGAGAAGGAATGGCAATTCCTCTTCCGTTTCCTTTTCTTTTTCTTCTTCTTCTTCTTCTGCTGATTGTGGTTTCTGCTGCGGCTCAACCACGGTGGCTAAATAGTCCTCCGGGTCCTGAAGAAAGGTTAGAAAGGCATCCGCAGTTTTTTCACCCTTGAAGCTGGCCTTGTATTGGCCCTGACTGTAGAGACGTACGGTAGGATAGCCCTGGACCTTTTGACGACTACAAAATTCTAAAATTGAAAAAAGAAAACTACACAAAAATTAAAAATTCGAAAAATGACGTAGGTAAAGACTAAAAAAAACTGGCAAAGGTTTTTAAAAGGGAGTCGTTAGAGTCAAACATAAGAAACAACGGATTAGATTCCTTCTTATGAACATATTACAGCTTTTCAGGATTCAGGATATACGTAACTGCCGTAAACACGTTATAATATTAGTCTGAATAAAATACTGAAAAACATCGAAAAATTTTCACCCCTCCACCCAAAATTTCGTGCCCTTACACCTTGCTTCCCTCCCCAAAGAAAACTCTCTAAAATAAGCCCAGTCCCACATTTTCTCAAAAAACTATGCGACTCAGAAAAGCACCTCGCTGAAACCAAGTCACAAAAAAGAAGAATAAAGCTCAAGAACTCCAAACCCCCTAACTCATTCCCGAAATTCTAAGGTTAACGTGCTGTCAGTACTAGACGGGCCAATTTCATAAAAATCCTTAGACTTGAACTTGCACTTGTGCTTGCACTTGTACTTGAACTGCAAGTTCAAGTTGTCAGTGTTTCATAACATTTTTCAGCCAACTTGCGGAAATTAGCTAAGCAAATTGTCACACTTGACAACTTGTAGTAAACGTTGCAAGTGGGTCAAGTTCCATTACTTGCTTAGCTAATTTCCGCAAGTTTGCGGAAAAGTTTTATGCAACACTTGTAATCCGCACTTGCGTTTCAAGTGCGAGTACTAGCAAACTCGCACTTGCAAATCCGCAACTTTTTATGAAATTGGCCCCAGTTCAAGTGCAAGTACGCAAGTACCATTTGCAGTTTTATGAAACATTTAACTTGTAACTCGCATGTGCAAGTTGCAAGTTTAAACTTTTATGAAATTGGCCCCTGGTTGATGGAGAATGAAAGTGCGGATTATAATTCATTTTATCCGAGTACACTTAGAGAGGACAAAACTTCAAAATACTTCAAAAATGGACTATACAAACACGTGTATGATTGTGATCACGCACAAAAAATCCCAAAAAATCCAAAACAATCTAACTAACCTTTATACTGGTCACAATTGACCACTCCAAAAAGCCATTTTCTAGCCTCATCCCTGTCTAGGCTATCGGCCGCTTCCCCATAGGCAGGGGCGCAGTCATGACAGTGGCGGCACCAGGGGGCATAGAATAGAACCAGGGCAGCGGAGCGGGGGTTCAGGTAGCCCCCAAAATTCTGGGGGGTCAGACGAGTGACCCCGGGGGACCAGTCCACATCAGGGGGCTGCTTAGGGTCGGCCTGGGGGGCAGGGGCCGTCGGAAGATTTAGCTCCGAAATGAGGGCTTGGACCATTTGTTGTAGTTTTTTGCCGGACTGCAGTCCACTGGATAGTTCTCGTTTCTGGCCAAAACTGTACAGCACATAGGTGGGATACATGCGCACTTCGTGTTCAGCACAAAAATCTATATAGACAATGAAATAAATTGGAAAAATACCCGTAAAACAATCAGTAAATTTCAGTTAGATTCAGACTTTAAAATTTAAATGATTTCAAATTCTATGCACACTGGTATTTGTCTAACTGTAAACCACAAAAGCAGACACGTATATTACTAGTCTGCGTTGCTTAATATGTATGAAAAACAACATTTATCGCTTACTCAAACAGCCTAAAATTAATGTCACTTTAATATTAATAAAATTTAAAATTTACACCAACACCCAGCTATGTGTTATCACACAGCAGCTTACAGCAACCTTAAGCACACATACAAAAATCATGTTAAATATGATCATCACCACATAAACGAAAACTAGGTTAACAACCCCTAGCCTTTCTAGCAAAATATGTTCTTATTAAATCCTAAAAGCTAGCCCAGCCATTAAAAACCCTTCGTATATAAAGTGTCGGTAGTTAGCACTAAGCACGTAATTTTCAAGATGAAAACATCCTATTTTCTAGCTGAAAAATAACATTTCCTATCTAAAATCTAAGCAAATTTCTGTTCCTACATACGCAAAAAAACTTACGTATCGTGATGTTCGAAGGGAAAGAAACAGTGAAAGCGAAATTTGGATAATATAGAACTATTACGGCTTTAAACCATTAAGCCTGACAAAACAACATGAAAAACAGCAAAACGAACTTTCTACGTTTCTGTAAATCACACAAAATGATCCTACCTATAAAATAAGTTAGCTGCACAATGTTACAAAATTAATGGATTAGCAACAAATTATTACTGTCAAGAGTACATAATATAAAACTTGCAAGCTCTCTCTTATCAGAGCCAAAACTATGCTCTGCTCGCAAACGGCCTACCCCCTCCCCAAATTGGACCCCAGTGAACTAAGCAAATTCGCCCGCGATGTTTGTGTTTTAAAATTCGAAACAGACACAAATTACACTTACATACTGCATGTGTTTTTGAGCTTAAGCACATAAACATAGAGCGAGTGAGCGTACCCCCGTTTGGATCCCGTACCCATATAGGGGCGGAGTGAGTGGGGGTCAATTTGGGGAGGGGGTAAGCCGATAGCGAATATAGCATAGTTTTGACTCGCACTGCATAGAGTGTGGCGCTTGTCATACTCTTATTTATGTATTCTTGTTACTGTTTAGTTGGATATTGCTGGGTTAATTACCGCGACAGGGAGTCACCCAAAACCAGCAAAACTAAAACAACTTATAAGAAAACCAAAAACTAACTAACACTAAATTAGAATTAAACTACAATTTAGTCAAAAGAATACTATGTTAAAATTGTTAAATAATCCCATAATTATGTATAATTATGGGTAACAAATAGAGTTATTGGTTAGTATATAGTATACCGTAATAAAAATCATACATTCACTAATCCTCTCTAAGCGCAACACCGTTAGTTAGTTTAGTACCAGCCAGAGGCGTATCCAGAATTTTAAAAAGGGGATCCAACCCGAAAAGATGGGAGGGGGTCAAATTTGCGCCAATAACAGCTACAAATTTAAAAAAATATCCGAAAAAAGGATTCGGGACCCTGGACTCTCCCTTGATGCGCCCCAACCAATACGTCACCACAGCAACAAAAAACCCCTACGAGTGGGTTGGGGGGGTCATTCAATAATTCCTAAAAAGGGGGGGTACTGACCCTTATCCGCCTGACAATCCACTGTGGCAAATAGCACTGCGGAGGCTCGATAGAACTGGTGCGCGGTGGCGCGAAAGTGCCTCAGGGCATCTTGGCAGGGCTTACTCCAGGGCACCTGGAACATAACCAAAGCAGCCGGCCGGCCTCCAATGGTCTCAGAAAAGTTGGCCCGCCCAAGGGGTTGAACTAGAACTGGGGGTGGTGAAGCCGCAGCGGGGCTCTTGTCATCAAAATCTGTCCGGTCCAAAAAGGTCAACAGGTCGGACTTGGTCCGGGGCCCGGAGTGTAGGGCCAGAAATTTTCCATGCGAATACAGGCGTAGAGTAGGATAGCCGACCACATCATGCTGCAGGCATAAATCTGCAGAAAATACAGTAGAGATAAAAATGGCGGCAAAAAACCGATGTAATATGGTAACAACAACATCAATGTATGTAGCAAAAACTGAAAAAAAGCAGCCGGTACACAACACACAAATAATCCAGTCAAGTATGTAGGTTATTTAGGAATTTAGAATATATCATATTATTGCAAAGAAATTAAAAATAAAATGTTTTTAATAATAAGTTAGATTATCCTTTCTGTAACATACCACATGGCATACTATACATTATAGTCCATGTGTTTGCAACATTTTAATCAAGATTTAGATCACGTCTGAATTGCAAACTTAACCAAATCAACGCCAATTCATTACGTAAAAAACAAATCGAGTACATGTTTAAACTGCCTGCAATATTACAAATTTCAGAAAACAAACCTAAAAATCTTACCGCCCCCCCCAAATTCTTAATCCAGTAAAAACAAACGACTATACCTTTCTGCTGAGTACAGTCAACTGCAGCCAACAGTTTATCTGGTTGGTTAGCTAGGGCACGGGCGGTTTCAATAAAATCCGGCTTGGCCCGTTTGCAATGGCCGCACCAGGGGGCAAAGAACATGATCAGGGCACGGGGGGCCGAGCTAACTCGGTCCTGAAAATCGCCCTCAGTTAGCAGGGGTACTGGACCCCAGTCTTCCTGGGGAGCAGGGGTGGGTGGGGATGGGGTGGGTTGCCCCCCAGCAGAGGAAATATCAAATTCCGTCAAATATTTGATAAAATCAGCCTTGGATCGTTGACCCTTATAGTGGTCCACAACATTGCCCTTAGAGAACAGTTTGAAGGTAGGGTAGCCCCGGACCTCATACTGTTGACATAGTTCTGAAAAAGAAGACAAAAAGCACAAATAAAAAATAGTCGAAAATAGTTTAGACAAACAGAATCGAGTGAGTAAAATATATTTCCAGTAAAAAAAGCAAAAAAGGAATTAAAAAATAAGGAAACAGCTTTGACGACAAAAATTCCTCAACAATCCTTTTATAAACGGATGGCCGCCGGAACAAGTTCTAGTTTTTTCACAGCCTTCGGAAAAAACCTCCGCAGTTTTTCTTCTGATGCGATAGAAGGTTTTTCAAAAAACGGTTATCGCTTGAAAAGTTGTATTCAGGGGTTTTCTAGGTCGCAGAACACGAATCTGAAATCGATTTTTCGATTCTGCTTTTCGTTAGCTCAGGATAAGCTTACATCTTAAGCTTAAAAATTTAGCCCATATTTAGCTAACGAAAAGCTGAATCGAAAAACTGATTTCAGATTCGTGATCAGCGCCCCAGAAAACCCCTGTGTGCAAGTTTTCAGCAAAATCATGGACAAAAAATTGTTCGCTTTCCCTTGGTCCCCAAACTAAAATTTAAAAATTTTAAAAAAATTTTTTGAAACTTTAAAATTTTTGCATTTTTGAAATCAGCAGGTCCGAAAACCTACCCCTACCAAATTTCAACTCAATCTGTCGAATTGTGCTTCTTCGGTACTTCTTCGGAGCTGCGGGGGATATATAATGGGAAAGACCCGAATCTACAACCTCTTGTGAACGGCGACATAACAAACCTTAAAAACAAACAAAACAAACCAGTTTCTTTGGTACAATCCACAGCCGCCAGCCGTGCTGTCAGTTGCTGCGCTTTCAGGTCGGCGGCTGCAGCACCGAAGTCCGGTTTGGCCCGCTTGCAGTGACCGCACCAGGGCGCGTAGAACATGATCAGGACCCGGTCTAAAGGCTTGATCCGCTCCAGAAAATTCGCCTTGGATAGAATTAGGACAGCCGGATCAAAATCTGACTCCTCTGAAGGGGTCGGGGTAGGGCTGGGTGCCTTTTTGCTGAAATAAAACAGAAAGAGGTTGTCAAAGAGTAAGCAATTATATAAAATTTTTATGATCTACCAAAATACATAGACTACAAAAGGAACGAAAAATAACTAACAGCTGGGGGGAATGGGGGGATTCTTGGGCTTCCCCCCACTCAATATATTAAGGTGCCCAGAAAATGCCAAATTTTAAGGATTTTTGGTTAAAATGTTCAAAAATTAATACGCTATTTTTACTGCATTTTAGACAATTTTATACCACTTTGGTTTCCCCCAAGCCACTTTTGGGCTTGCCAATGCCCCCCACTAGTGGGGGAGCCGCTTTTCTCGCCTAGGGAAGCCCCCCATTTTTTCGCATAGAAACCCCCCCCCATTTTTCGCCTAGAGAAAACCCAAAAGAATAATATTCAATGGTTGATTCGATCTAACAGTTGATCAAATTTTGATCCTCAGCGTATAGAGTAGGCGGAGGGAGCAAAAAAATGCCGGGAAAAAAGGTCCGTGGCACAGGTGGACAAGGGGGGAGGGGAAGGGGGGGGAAATTTCCCCCCCTCGGCGAAGTCGCCCACAAGGGGTAAGAAAATTGGCCACAAGGGGTAAGAAAATTGCCCAAAAAAATGGGTTTTACGACTAAAATTTCCAAAAATTTTCCGGCTTCGCCGGAATTTTTCTCTTAAAATCACTAATTTTTGCTAAAAAAGGTCCGAAAAACGTGTTTTAGCTAAAAAATCGCTGTTTTTTGTTAAAAAATTACGAAAATAGCTTAAAAATCGCTTTCAAAAGTACCCCTAAGAAAAATCGCTGTCACAAGGGGTACCCAAATTTGCTTCCACAAGGGTCAGTGAAATTTGACCTCCCGTTCAGGTATAGTCCGTGGGAACATTCAAAGCCCGAAAAAAATGTGAACAAAAACAGTGATCAATTTTTTCCAAAATACAACACTGCCTACCCCTGACCTCCATCCTAAATTCTGGCCTCGCACCCAGTGATTTTCAAAAAGTAGGAAGAAAATTTCAAAGAAGTAGGAAATAAAAGTAGGAATTTGAGCAAAAAAGTAGAATTTTTCCAGGTAAAACTGCATTCCATGAACCTTAATTGCAATGCATAAAATCAGCTATATATATACTCAATGAGCGAAGATCGATCAAGGAATGGGCACTAATAAAATGGTATATACTTCCTGCAAGCAAAGGTCACGGTTATTCCCCGTAAAGTTGAAAAATGATTGAAAAATTTTTAAATTTAATTTAAAATTTTAAAATAAAAGAAATATATACTCTGAAACCTTTTATCTGTGGCTTTCTTTTCCTCCGTGGAAGGAGTGGTGTCAGCCTCTGTCACAAATTTCACAAAATCATCCTTCCCTCGCTGACCCTTATACTGTTGAATCATCACACCATTAGAGTAGAATTTAAAGGTTGGATAGCCGCGAACCTCTTGCGACTGACATAAATCTAAAAAAATCAAAAATCAACATAAGATTTCTAAAAATCAATATATCTATATTATTTCCAGAAAAACTCAGTATAATATTATAAGATTAGGCATACGTTTTAGCAAGAACTCAGAACACAAGAGAATGCAGTTCAGTATGCCACTAGGCATGCTCTCTGTTATCAGAGAAAAAACTATGCTCTGCCCGCTAACAGCTGAACCTCCTCCGAAAATCAGACAGACTGAGGAGTTTGTTAAACAGTTAGACAATTAGACAGTTTGTTCACCAGTGGTCAGAGGTAGGAGGCGGCAAGACAGTACTAAAAATCTATACCTCATCCATCATACTACAGCACTGTGCTGTATCTAGAACTTAGAATTGAAAGGAGGGGGGTGGGAGAAGAGATTTTTCAAAATCCTAATAACTCACAAGTCACAACCCACCAGTTTCTTTGGTACAATCCACAGCCACCAGTCGTGCTGTGACTTGCTGCGCTTTCAGGTCGGCGGCTGCAGCACCGAAGTCCGGCTTGGCCCGCTTGCAGTGACCGCACCAGGGCGCATAGAACATGACCAGGACACGGTCCAAAGGCTTGATCCGCTCATCAAAATTCACCTTGGTTAGAATCAGGACAGCCGGATCAAAATCGGACTCCGCCTCTGAAGGGGTCGGGGCAGGGCTGGGCGGGGTGGGTGTTTTGTGGCTAAAATAAATAAATAAAATTTCTAAAATAAAAATAAACTAAAATTAAGATTAAAAATTCTAATGTTGCACAAAGCAAATCTCATTGTTTTCATTCCAGAAACCTGAAGAAAAAAACAAAAGGGTCACAACACAACATCTTTGTTCTTCGCATATCAAGTCAACAAAATGCACAAAAATTTCTCCAAACAATTAATTAATTAATTAACTAATTAATTAATTAATTAACCTATCCGTTGGCGGTTGAGCAGGGGAGGGCGTCGGGTCAGAGGGTTCAGCGTGACCGCTCATAAAGCCAACAAAATCTTTCTCCTAAACATTTACAAAGGAAACCTTGTAAGTTTATAAGGTAGCATTACGATTTTACAGTACACATACACAATTTTCAGGATTTGATGTCTAAAGCGCGCTAGGCAGGGCTTAGAGTGTCGAAAAGTACTGCGAGCTCTTCTAGCGTGCGTATGAGCAAGAGCAGGCGCGTAGCCAGGGGGGAGCGAGGGGGGCATGTCCCCCCCCCCGAAATCGGAGGCAAAAGAAAAAATTTTAATGAGTAGCAGCAGCGTGAATAAATATTTTCGCCTGCGGCGCTGCTTTTGCACGAAATTATCCCAAAAAGCACTAGATTTTGCTTGAAATTTGCCTCCAGTGGTTTAGTTGCGGTAGAAATTTCAGATCATTTTTGGCTTGCCCCCCTCCGAAATTTTTTCTGGCTACGCTAGTGAGTAAGAGTACATAATACATATGAGTATGACAGCTGTCATGGTCTATGTATTATAAGCGCGACACATCCGCTGCACGCGAAAGGCTCCCCCCGCTCGAAAATTGGTGCCCAGTCGAAACGGGGGTACGCTTACTCGCTCTATGCTTGTGTGTTAAAGCTCGAAAACACAAGCAGTGCGCGCGCAAGTTTTGTGTAGAACACATGTGTAGCGGCCAAATTTTTTTTTGAAGTGAAGGGTCCAATTTGCGGGGGGGGGTCAGCCGTTAGCGTGCAGAGGATGTGTCAAGCTGATAATACAATATAGAATATGCCAGCTGTTACACTCTTAGGCATTAGGTACTCTTGGTATGAGCAGTTAATGGATGTGTTACTACCGGAGCCGAAAGGCCAAGAAGGTGTCTGTTCCAGCTTCCCATGGTGGGACAGCATTCAGGCAACGAAGCGAGAGTCATACTAGCTATGATTGATGGGGAGAAACAAAGGTTAGCGCCCTCATATAGCCTCTTGGTTGTGTAAGCCAGCAATAGGCAACAACCAATGCATTTGCGTTTTCAACTCGGTTTGCTTATATCTATGCTGACTAAAACTGCACACAGCATAAAGCTTACTAAATGTAGGAACTAAAACGCTTGGAAACTTGTACTGGGATATTGTTATATCAGATGGTGGAAGCGAAAAGTAAACTCCTCAATTTTAGGTATCTTCTTTTCTGAAAAAAACTGACATTAAAAACAAATCATTTTAAAAGTTAGACCACAAAAAATAATCTCAAAAACCCTATACCTCTCTACCGCCATGATAAGGTGAGCTGGTCTTGAAGTAATTGAAGTAGCGAAAGGTCGGGTAGCCGGATACCTCGTAGTCTTTGCAAACCTCGGCATGCACGGTGCAATCGACCGCGGCAAAAGCAACCTAATATAGCACAAATTAAATAGTTAGTTACAAATAATTAACACGTAATTAACCAAAATGATTAGAATTATTTACCACCTACCTAATTAACCAAAAATATTACACTTTTAATCACAGCAGGATTTTATTGGTTATCAAAAGTTCCTGGAGGCACAGACCGTTCCGATTTTACAAAATCTCATGAACATTAGATACAATTATTAATTTAAAATTCAATTAGCTGATTTAATTTTGATAATACTACTGAAAGAATTACTAACTTTGGGTTCATTCTTGTACCGTTCGGCAGCCGCCATAAATTCTGGCTTAGCCCGCTTGCAGTGACCACACCCTAATTAACAAAATTTAAATAATCAAAAATAGAACTTACATAGGTACACAAAATATAATAGTCACAAAATAAAGTTATGAAAAAATTAAACAGCGACTTCTACATTTATTATCAATCAATTAATTCAAGTTATTTATGAGCACAAAACAACGGATTAATTTTAATTAATTTCTGCAGAAAAAGCAATTCTAGACAATATAAGTCCACAATTCGTCTTAAAGGTGCCATTCACTTACAGGGCGCATAGAACATCACTAGGGCATGCTTTTTGCGTTTCAGTTCTGTCTTGTAGTTATCCGTTGTCAGGTGTAGCACGTGACTTTCCACCTCGGACCAGGGCTTTTCGGCGGGGGGTGGGGCCGGCGGCTCACTGGGGCTGCAAATAAAAATTAGATAGATCAAAAATTATTTAAATTTTTCACCTGCAAATAAAAATGAAACAAATCAAAAAATATTAAAGCTTAAATTGTCACCAATTTTAGCTAATAATTTATTAAGCTTTTATTTTTATAAAATTAGATTTTTAGATTAGATCAGATTTTTATAAATTGAAAAATGAATAAATAAAATAAAATAAATAAAAATAAATAATAAAATAAAATAAAAATAAATAAAGCTCAAATAAAAAAACAAATACGGGGAAAACACGAAAATAAAATCTATTACTTAAAGCCAACTGAATTTACAAACTTCTACTTTACATTAAAACAAAACATTTTGCACTGATAAAAAATCAATGTGTACAAGTTAGAAAAAGTGGTACCCAACGCTAGCATTGGCATAAAAAGAAATTAAAATGCCGAAAACAGCAACACACTACGGGAAAATTCAAAAATCTTTGAATAATAAAAAATTGATAATACTAATTTTTTTGTTGCAAACTTTAAAAGTTCCTGAACCTTTCCATGAAGAAATTGTTAACCCACCATTGTTAACCCACCACCCCCACAAGAGCAGGGCATCTGCCGCCCTACCCAAAAGTCCCACGCCCCAAATCCCCCCTAAAAATTTACATACACCCCAGAGGAAAAAGGGTTAGGATGATTGTAAACTCACTCTTTCATAAAGTCCAACAACTTTTCCTTGGTCCGCTCGGTTTGCAAGTCCCAGGCATACTCCCCATCCCGAAAATATTTCAGACTAGGATAGCCCTTGATGTCGTATTTTTGAGCCACTTTTGGCTCCGCAGTGGCATCAACTGCAGCCAGCCGCCCGCTTAGGCCCAACTCGGCTAGTTCAGCCGCAGCTGCAGTGTACTCTGGCTTCATGGCCTTACAGTGACCACACCCTGCGGAAAAAAGTAGAAACAAAATATGAGAACAGGAAATAGAAATTAGAATTAGAAAATGTCGGAGTCCTAACTTGTATGAACACTTTGTCAGCTCTTCAAAAGCAACATACACATATATTAATACATTGTGTCAATTGTCTATAAAGTTAAGGAAGAGTTGTGACTAGGTGTATATAATGATATTTTATTTATTTTATGATCATCCCATATTGAGCTATTAATGAAATGATTTTTGCATTATTAGTATCTTTAACAAGATATTAAAATGCTCCTAAAGAGCAAAGAACGCAATATGAGTCAACATGGAACATGTAAAATGCTAAATATTGTCGGTTGTAAATTAGAGTAAGACAAGCATGTAAAATGCTAATATGAGTCTGCTGAGGTTGGAAAGTGCTGAAGATGAGTTTGGTACACGCACCAATATGAGTGCATGCCAAATAGACTCATATTGGCATGCCATAAGAAACAATACATGCGTCCATTGCAGAATTCTAACATATATATTTCTACGCAGGAGAAAAGACAAATAAGTAGGATTCTTGACGTCATAATAGTCATATGGATATCCCAACCATGGTCAACATTGTCAACTTTTCTTCTTAGGAAACTGTTAGACGCCCATATACTCCCCCTGTTAGTCACCCCTAGGTTCGCAAAAATGTCCAGTTCGCCGACTTACGGATACATACCTATATAAACATTTTTAATAAGCGTTTGTATAACTTACGTATATTCAGAGACTCAAAGTGAAAGCTGATGTTAACTTTCGTGACATAAGTACGTAACCTGCGTGAGCATCCTGTTCTCCACCCTAAAACTATCCTGTCTCGTCTTGACGACATTACGTAACTGATAACCGAAATTCGCAACCACTTGCCTTCAGAATACTAACAATGCCAATATGAGTCTATTTGGCATGCACTCATATTGGTGCGTGTATTGTCTTCTGCACTTTCCAATCTCACCAGACTCATATTAGCATTTTACATGCTTGTCTTACTCTAATTTACAACCGACAATATTTAGCATTTTACATGTTCCATGTTGACTCATATTCCTTTCTTTGCTCTTTAGGAGCATTTTTATTTTTTGTAGACAAATCGCTATAACATATATAAACTGTGAGCACATCCATTACTGCTAAAACTTGTTCCAATCGTAACCAAATTGTTAAAACCAATTCGGCAGTTCTTAAAACCTTAAATGCTTCAGTTCAACAAGCAAACTAATTGCAACAAGACACATCGAAAATAATAAGACAAGTGTACAAGTAAAGTACAGTAAACAAGTGTACAGCTAAAAATGAACTTAGTAAACTTACAACAAGATTATCACAGTGAACAAAACATGACTAGTTTATAACAGTTGCATAGAAATAAGAAGAGAATAATTATACACTGCATTAAGTTAGGTATATATATACACCAAAATAGACAAATAAATAGGAATCGAAATCATGCAGTGGAAATTACGAGTAAATCGCAAGTATATATATACATTACAAGAAAACAGAAACAAGTTACAAAATTTTGAAATTAGTTTGCAAATTTGGCAGTACAGACTACTACAGATCCAAAAACATCTCCTGGAATGCAAAATAAAAAAGGCTGGCCAGTCAATCAATCAATCAATCAATCCAGTTCCTGATGCCGGAGAAAAAGCCCTTTTCGCATTCGCAAATAATTGCTTAACTACGCCTTCGCGTTCGTCTAATGTCTGACTCCAGGATTCAGTCGTCTAAACATTAAAACAAAGAAAAAATGAGGGCCCAATTTCGAAAAAATTCAATCTTTAAGTATACAAGAACAAAAAGTGCTCCTTCGTCGCATGTAAAATACATATGAGTCTTCGTAGGCAGGTTGTACATAAGCAAAAACTAGCCTGTAAAATACATATGAGTTCCGTAGGGAGGTTGTAAATTAAGGAAAACAAGTTGCAGGGCGCCACAGACCACTGGGGCCACTTTGGAGGGGTCCTCCAATGATAAAAAATGTTCGCCTCACCAAGGGCTTTCATTTGATACCAAACTTGGCCACTTTTGGAAAAATCGATTTTTGGCCATTTTGGGCCTGGTCCACGGTCCGGACCCCTGGCCAGGGCGCCACAGGGGTCTGGCCGGTACCTACTATAGCCCACGTGGTAGTGCCCCCGCAGCCCACCCCACACCCCCCACATGAAAGCTGTACCTGCAGCGGATCTTTCTATGCAAGAGGTTAAAGTTGGACCTGCGACACGGTAGGGCCCACCTCCATCAGGGTGCCCCCCAGCCCCACGGATAGGTGATAGAGCAAAACTAATGGGCCATTTAGATTCACCACATAGGGGTTCCTATTCGAATACGAAACCTCAGCCCAGCAGCTCTTATGTATAGGGCTGCCTACTCCGTAGGCCCAGACCCCCCCTTTTACACGTTAACTATTGACCCCTGGCCAGGGCGCCACAGACCATCGAGCAGCACCATCTCGCTTCCTACCGTAGTTCCCCTCGGGGTAATGCTATATATCCAATATGAGTTCCTGGCTTGGAGCCTAGCTCTCTGTGCGATCGACCAAAAATTTTCGGACTTAGTTTTTTTCAGGGGGGCCAAAAATCGCAAAATCCCAAGACTGCACAGACCTATAGGGGGGTCCTAGACCCTCCAAAACTGATTTCCCCTTAAATGGGGGGGATTCTATACAAAAAAGGACCAAAAGTTCCTAGGGGGTCGAAGCCCTCCGAGCCCTAGGGTGGGGGGAAAAAATGAGGAGGGAAAACACGAGCTGGGAAAGGGGCTATTTTTCATATCTCGAGATTGGCTCGACCGATTCGGCTGACATTTTCACAGCATGTACCCCTGCCCACAGGCTCTTCACACAGCGAGTTTGAGCCCGATCGGTCCACTCCTCCCTGAGATATTAAAAAAACAATTTCCAAAAATTAGCACTACCCCAAAATTTCCCTATTCTAGGTAGTGCGCTGACGCGCACTACCTGATTGCAGGCCCTGTAATTCGAATTTGAGAACGCAAATGTTTGTTTAACGCAATTTGCTGCGCGGTTGTCGATGTGGGGGGGGGGGGGTAGCGGCGCCGCGTGGGATACATAGGATAGAAATTTACATAAATAAGACTTCTTTATTAGCACTGCTTCTGCAGATTTGAGCCCGCAAAAGCGTGTATTTAACGCAATTGTCTGAATGGCTGCCGATATTTGGGGGGGGGGGGGTAGCGGCGCCGCGGGGGGGCCAAGAAATATAAAATGAAGGCACCTTTATTCGAATTTGAGAACGCAAATGTTTGCTTAACGCAATTTGCGGAGCGGTTGTCGATGTGGGCGGGGGGGGGGTAGCCGCGCCGCGTGGGGTACATAGGAAAGAAAATTACATAAATAATACTTCTTTATTAGCACTGCTTCTGCAGATTTGAGCCCGCAAAAGCGTGTATTTAACGCAATTGTCTGAATGGCTGCCGATATTTGGGGGGGGGGGGGTAGCGGCGCCGCGTGGGGGCATAGAAATCTAAATTGCAGGCTCGTTTATTCGAATTTGAGAACGCAACTGTGTGTTTAATGCAATTTCCTGAGAGGTTGCGATGTTGATGGGGGGTCGCGGTGCCGCTGGGTCGACTTTGGTGGGGTCCCCCAACGACAAAAATGTTCGCCTCACCTGGCTTTTTCCTACAGGGAGGAGGGGTAGGGGGCCCCCCAGAAATCCGTTCCCCCCCAGACTTGGGTCGCCCCCGCAATTTGCGGAGCGATTGTCGATGTGGGCGGGGGGGGGGGGTAGCGGCGCCGCGAGGGATACATAGGATAGAAATTTACATAAACAGCAGACTTGTTTATTAGCACTGTTTATGCAGATTTGAGCCCGCAAGAGCGTGTATTTAGGGTTCACTAGTCAGGGCGCCACAGGCCGCTGGGACCACCTTGGAGGGGTCCTCCAATGAGAAAAAATGTTCGCCTCACCAAGGGCTTTCATTTGATACAAAACATGGCCACTTTTGGAAAAATCGATTTTTGACCATTTTGGACCGGTCCGGACCCTGGTCAGGGCGCCACAGGCCGCTGGGGCCACTTTGGAGGGGTCCTCCAATGACAAAATATGTTCACCTCACCAAGGGCTTTCATTTGATACCAAACTTGGCCACTTTTAGAAAAATCGATTTTTGACCATTTTGGACCGGTCCGGACCATGGTCAGGGCGCCACAGGCCGGTGGGGCCACTTTGGAGGGGTCCTCCAATGACAAAAACTGTTCGCCTCACCAAGAGCTTTCATTTGATACAAAACATGGCCACTTTTGGAAAAATCGATTTTTGACCATTTTGGACCGGTCCGGACCCTGGTCAGGGCGCCACAGGCCGCTGGGGCCACATTGAAGGGGTCCTCCAATGACAAAAAATGTTCACCTCACCAAGGGCTTTCATTTGATACCAAACTTGGCCACTTTTAGAAAAATCGATTTTTGACCATTTTGGACCGGTCCGGACCATGGTCAGGGCGCCACAGGCCGGTGGGGCGACTTTGGAGGGGTCCTCCAATGACAAAAACTGTTCGCCTCACCAAGGGCTTTCATTTGATACAAAACATGGCCACTTTTGGAAAAATCGATTTTTGACCATTTTGGACCGGTCCGGACCCTGGTCAGGGCGCCACAGGCCGCTGGGGCCACTTTGGAGGGGTCCTCCAATGAGAAAAAAATGTTACCCTCACCAAGGGCTTTCATTTGATACCAAAGTTGGAAATTTTTAAAAAAATCGATTTTGGACGGCTCCGGACCCTAGTCAGGGCGCCACAGGTCGCTGGGACCACTTTGGAGGGGTCCTCCAATGAGAAAAAATGTTCGCCTCACCAAGAGAAAGCAAAGAAAAAGGGTAACCTACATTTATACAGCTGAAGAAAGCAAGTAAACATTTAGGTGACAGACTGGTGCTATCATTTCATGACCGCCACCATATTTGATTACACCAATAAAAAGTGAAAACAAAATTACCAACTTCCAAAACTAAGAATCCCTGCAATAAACTAAAAGAAAAAGAGAATCATAACCATGATATAATACATACGGCCATTTGATAAAAAAATATCTAAAGTGTAAACATAAACTTTTATTCGGGTTAAAGTGCACTCATTTGCTGACCACTCTGCCAGACTGATACTGGTAAACGGTGGGCTTCGTCAGTGGCGTACCGACTTACCAGTTACAGCTTTAGGCTTTTTGGAAAAAAAAGAGAAATTGTACAAAAAGTCGTTTCTGCCCTGTGGTCCCATTCACACGTGCTAGTTAGTTAACATGCGACATAAATATGCTGCTACATATTGCGGACACATTCGTGTTGAACTTTACGTCTAATTTATGCCTTTTAACAGATTTTCGAACTGCCAGCTTCAGTTGGTCTACCTCATACCCTTGACTGGCAGCCAATGCTATCAGTTTTACAGACTTACGTATAAAATTATCATATACATTACATATGTTTCCATATCTAATAATTTCCCCCATTACCACATTATAGAGACAACTCTTACTAATATTGCTACAAGCATGTGGCAACATTAGAGTTTTAAATGGAAAGTTATCTCTTTTATCAAACACATCAGTAACAAATTTACCACCACTGTCAATAGATATATTAATGTCTAAAACATCTGCTTGACTAGGATCCGAGTTAACTTTATTAAGTGTAAGAGAGTTAGGATAAATATTTGGGTGTTGTTCATCAAAAACTTTTTTATCACCCACAGTTGTTATATCATCAACTAGGGGGGGAAATGCCCTCGACGGGCAACCAACTTGGTAGAATAGGGAAAGACTTGAATGTTAAATACACGGTGCATGGTTACAACTGAGATTCTGCTGAAGCGGAAAAATGCCGTTTCTCAGCGACTAAAATGACAGAAACCAGCTTTGTGCGCCGAATAGGGAATCTACTCGGCGACTAAAATGAAGGAAACCAGCTTTGTCGCCGAATAGGGAATTCCCTCCTTCCGCCCTATTCGCGCGAACTTTGAAGCCTGTTATGTGTTGCTTTGCGGAATAATGAGAGAGCTTCAGAATGGCAGAATTACTTCAGAATGCAAAACAACAGTTTTATCAAGCACTTACGTAAGTCAAGGTTTTCGCAGACATAAATACGCTGTCTTCGATGTACTATCAGAAACATTGAAAGCATATATATATGATCTTGCCGAGAATTGATACAATCAAACATTATATAAAATGAAATGCGATTGATTGTATATGTTTTAGCACAAGGACTGTCGACCACAAATTGTTTAAACTGCATATATATATATACCTATTGTTGCTTTCTGTTGGTCCTGCTAGCGGTTGTGTGCATAAAATATTTACGAATCAGGTAGCTCAAAAAGCAATTAATCTAGCGCCACCCCAGCCCTAGCCTCCACGCAACCGGTACGGGAAATGTCATATTGAGCGTAATGCTTACGTTTGCAGTTCCTAACAGAATAATTACCTATATATTTCCTCCCGAAAGACGATAAGTTCGCGCGAATAGGGCGGAAGGAGGGAATTCACTATTCGGCGACAAAGCTGGTTTCCTTCATTTTAGTCGCCGAGTAGATTCCCTATTCGGCGCACAAAGCTGGTTTCTTTCATTTTAGTCGCCGAGTAGATTCCCTATTCGGCGCACAAAGCTGGTTTCTGTCATTTTAGTCGCTGAGAAACGGCATTTTTCCGCTTCAGCAGAATCTCAGTTGTAACCATGCACCGTGTATTTAACATTCAAGTCTTTCCCTATTCTACCAAGTTGGTTGCCCGTCGAGGGCATTTTCCCCCCTAGTTTCGCTTATTTTTCCGCTGCAGAGAAAATCAGGTCAGAGAAGTTGCATATATACACAATGTAAGCAAAGCTAGCTACCGAAAACAGGCTGGATGAAAACGTTTTAGTTCAACTGAATGTATTTGCTGAAGCGAAAAAATGCCTGTTAATAGCCTTTTCAGAACTTTATACACGGTGCGTCATCTTAGGCTGGAAGGCCACTGTTCATGGCCTCTACAGAACATTATGCACGGAGCGTTATCTTAGGCTGGAAGGCCACTGTTCATGGCCTTTTCAGAACTTTTTACACGGTGCGTTATCTTAGACAGGGAGGCTATTTTAAAAGCCAACCAGCACCGTAACCTTGGATATGCTGTTATATATATACATGACAAAAGTTGCTCTGCTCATTTAGGGCTTTCATTTAAAACCAAATTTGACAACTTTTGGAAATTTTGTTTTTGACCAATTAGGATCCCTTGCCAGGCCGCCACAGGTCGCTAGGGACCAGTTTGGAGGGGTCCTCCAATGAGATAAAATGTTCGCCTCACCAAGGGCTTTCATTTGATACCAAACTTGAAAAATTTTCAGGCCGCTGGGTCCACTTTGGAGGGGTCCTCCGATGACAAAAAATGTTCGCCTAACCAAGGGCTTTCATTTGATAGCAAACTTGGAAATTTTTTAAAAAACCGATTTTTGACCAGTCCGGACCCTGGTCAGGGCGCCACAAGCCGCTGGGTCCACTTTGGAGGGGTCCTCCAATGACAAAAAATGTTCGCCTCACCAAGGGCTTTCATCTGATACCAAACTTGGCCACTTTTGGAAAAATCGATTTTTGGCCATTTTGGACCGGTCCGGACCCTGGTCAGGGCGCCACAGGCCGCTGGATCCACTTTGGAGGGGTCTTCCAATGATAAAAAATGTTTGCCTCAGCAAGGGCTTTTATTTGATACCAAAGTTGGAAATTTTTTAAAAAATCGTTTTTTGACCATTCCGCACCCTGGTCAGGGCGCCACAGGTCGCTGGTTCCACTTTGGAGGGGACTTCCAATGATAAAAAATGTTCGCCTCACCAAGGGCTTTCATTTGATACCAAAGTTGGAAATTTTTTAAAAAATCGATTTTTGACCAGTCCGGACCCTGGTCAGGGCGCCACAGGCCGCTGGGTCCACTTTGGAGGGGTCTTCCAATGATAAAAAATGTTCGCCTCACCAAGGGCTTTCATTTGATACCAAAGTTGGAAATTTTTTAAAAAATCGATTTTGGACCGGTCCGGACCCTGGTCAGGGCGCCACAGACCGCTGGGTCCACTTTGGAGGGGTCCTCCAATGACAAAAAATGTTCGCCTCACCAAGGGCTTTCATTTGATACCAAACTTGGCCACTTTTGAAAAAATCGATTTTTTGGCCATTTTGGACCGGTCCGGACCCTGGTCAGGGCGCCACAGGCCGGTGGGGCCACTTGGGAGGGGTCCTCCAATGACAAAAAATGTTTGCCTCATCAAGGGCTTTCATTTGATACCAAACTTGGCCACTTTTGGAAAAATCGATTTTTGGCCATTTTGGGCCCGGTCCCCGGTCCGGACCCCTGGCCAGGGCACCACAGGGGTCCGGGCAAAACCTACTATAGTCTATGCTGTAGTGCCCCCGCACCCCACCCCAAATCCCAAATAAGAAAGACCTGCTCACTGTGGATCTTTCTGTATAAGAGGCTAAAGTTGGAGTTGCGACACGGTTGGGCCCAGCACCATCAGGGTGCCCCCCAGCCACATGGACAGGTCCTACATCGAAACTAATGGGCCTTTTAGATTCACCATATAGGGGTTCCTATTCGAATACAAAACCTCAGCCCAGCAGCTCTTATGTGTAGGGCTCCACAGTCCATAGGCCCAGACCCCCCCCCCTTTTACACACTAACTTTCGAGCCCTGGCCAGCAAGCCACAGGAGCCAGATCCGAAATTCATATGCTTTGCCCCCATTAGGCCCATGGGGTGATACTCCACAGCCAACCCCACACCCCCCACATGAAAGCTGTACCTGCAGCGGATCTTTCTATGCAAGAGGTTAAAGTTGGACCTGCGACACGGTAGGGCCCACCTCCATCAGGGTGCCCCCCAGCCCCACGGATAGGTGATAGAGCGAAACTAATGGGCCTTTTAGATTCACCATATAGGGGTTCCTATTCGAATACGAAACCTCAGCCCAGCAGCTCTTATGTATAGGGCTGCCTACTCCGTAGGCCCAGACCCCCCCTTTTACACGTTAACTAGTGACCCCTGGCCAGGGCGCCACAGGAGACCTGCCGACATCTAATATAGCCTATGCAGTAGTCCACCCTTGGGTCATGCCAAAACCCCAATATGAGAGCCCAAGTGCAATTATTTTCGGACTTAGTTTTTTTTCGGGGGTCACCTGGGGGTTCCCCACCGGGGGGGTGGGGCCATCTGGGGGGGTCCGGGAACCGCGGAAAGTAATTTCCCCGGAATTGCGGAACTTTTTGTACAAAAAAACCTAAAATAGTACGGCTCTGAAGGGTCTTCCGACCTGCACCCCTGGGGGAAAAAAAGGAGAAACGCGACCCGCGCGGGGGGCCAATTTTCATATCTCAAGATCCACCCGGCCGATCCGGCTGAAATTTTCACAGCATGTACCCCTGCCCACAGGCTCTTCACACACCAAGTTTCAGCCCGATCGGTCCACTCCTCCGCTGGCCCCAGGCCAAACAATGTCCAGATTATACACATTGCGTCAAATTTTCCCTATTCTGCTATCGCGCTCCACCTAATATATCTGT
>JASAND010008229.1:0-114182 GCA_030248195.1 Trissonchulus latispiculum | reverse complement strand
TTACGTATTGCCAAAGTGTTTACCAGTTGACAAGAAGAAGCAGAATTTTCGGTTTCGTAGGAATGTTTTGTGATAATTTTACATTGCCCGACAACACCGGAATTTCCTGCATTCCCGACTCTTTTCTTTTTCTTAATCTCTAGCACGGAAGAGCGGGTCACCGAGGAAAAGGACACCTGTCCTCAGGAATCAGGAATTGACCTATTGCCACAGCCGTCCCTCAAGTAAGGTAATAGATCAATATTATTTTGCTAATTTGTCCTAATACTGTTGTAAAGTTCCCGCGCTTACAAATAAATTGCTTTTCCTCTCGTAATGGTTATAAAACGCTTATTTAGATAACTTAGACAATCATATAATTACAATCAATTGTATTTGACAATTGCCAAAAAAAACTAAAAACTTAACATAAGCAGATCGTAGGTTCCATTTTCTGTAGCGACTTTTAGAATGATAACCAACTAGGAACCGACCTTTTACCATTTTTGAAGCGCAAGATTACACATTTTTGGCTCATAAGAAGTCCTACCGTAGCGGTTTTTGACAATATTACGTTTTCATATCGGCAACAAGGTCAAAACCTGACATTAAATGCAAAAGCTTGACTTGTGAGCCCCAGTCGATCTCATCAAACGACAGGCTTCAAATGGGTTTTTGGGGTACTGTGACGTTTAACACAATGTTAACATTAAACTCGGGCTTAAAAACAAGGTAAAATTGAGGTTGGGGAACGACCAAGTCTCCTACCGATTTAGGTGGTGGTTGTTCCAAATCCGTGCTTTGTTTATGTAGTTTCACTTCAAGCTATTTCTAATAGTCTCCAAAAAATGTTGACAAATCACCGTTTTTGGGGTTGAATTCTGGTTACTTATTCTGGGTTTTAAAAAAGTAAACTCGTCTCTAACCCCAGTACAACTCTTCAAGATAGTTGATAACATTGCTAACCCCGGTGATTAATCTCGTTCAGGGTTGTCCCTGTGTCATAGGGCAAATTGAAATCTGGCTCCAAAATGTTGGTGTTGACATAATTATGGCATCGAACGCCAAATTTTGAAGCTCACAACCAGAATGTCACGTGGGTCGGGTGACAGTTCGTAACCCAGTAGCCTGCAACATCTTGCACCACATATCTTTTGATGGTTAATTGTCCAATGTTATCAATCAATGCTTTATGATTGCTTTCCACGTCGTCCATCGTTAGTTTCCACACTTTTTTGGATCCAAGAGTCCTGTTCTGTTACCAGCTCAGTCTTGTCAGAACTAATTGCCCACGTCGCTTTCACGTTTTCAATGATTGTGTTTCATTTTCCGATTTTCATGTATATTTGCTGACTTAGTTTATGACAAAACAGATAACTGCTGAAAAAAATACAATATTGGTTTTCATGAAAAGTTTGATGCAAAGATGGTATTGTAGTAAAGGACGAAAATGCAATATAATTAGCACCAATGTTTTGTTACTATTGTCTTGGCACAAGTTTGTTGAATTGCTTTGGCATGGTACCGAATTCAATGCGACGATATAATGTAGTGATATAATTTAAAGTCTCCACAGGCTATGCAACCAAATGGATCCAATGCATAGCCATGGCATGTCATGATGTATAGCAAAGCTGGCTGACTGAAATATGTATCCATGACATTCTCCAAATAGCAGTTGAGATTAGGTTTGTAGTAATCATTATGATTTACTGATTCATTTTCAGTTTGTAGTAATTTCGATATTATGTTGACATAGTCAAGGAATGACATAGTGCTATCGTAGGTATTGTATGGATTGCAGATGTTTAATGGAATCGTGAAGAATAGAATGGTATTTAATTGAATGGAATAAAGATTCTTCAATTTTATCTGTGGAAATTGGGATATATTTAAGATGTTGATTAATCATCATATCAGTCTTTTCATGAGAGTATAGAGCACATTAACTCCTTTTAAAACCCTTTTCATGAATGCACAGAGTTAATTTTAACTCTGCCTGCTTTTAACTCTTTTAACTCCGCAGGGTTAAAAATCAAAGAGTTAAAAGAGAAACTGGGAGAGTTAAATTAATCCTCTGCATTCGCGAAAAGAGTTAAAAGAGTTAAAATTGGCAGAGTTAAAATTAACTCTCCGCATTCGCGAAGAGTTAAAGAGTTAAATTCAAATAAGTTTTCAAAATAATTTCTGCATACGTGAGCAAAATGGTTAATTTTGTTTTACGCAATGCGCCAAACTTTTTTGAATTATAGAAAAACTTTCCAATTTGAAAAATTTTAAATAAATAAGATCGCAAAAAAATATTTAATTATTTCCCATTAATACACGTTTACGCTAATTTCGGAACCAAAATAGACTTCCTTCGTCTACGTTTTTTCTAGTTTTGTTCCTATTTTTGCTGAAATTCTAGCACGGATGCATTTCAACAAATTATTGACAAATCTTGCAGCAAAATTTTAACGTTTAAAGTTTCTGAAAATAATAAATTTTAGACAATAATTTTTCATGAGCACATAATAATTGCACCTGAAGACATGTTTGTCTGTGTTTTGTTGCTCCTATTGCCGCTTAACAACGCGCAAAGAGAGTTTAGAGTAGAAAACAGTGTTCATGCTTGCCTACAAGCTCCTCTACGAGAGCTCAAACTTGTACATATTTTCAGTGAATGGTTTCAGATCCCTAAAAACACACTATTTTGGTCCATTTCAGCTAAACTTTAATACTAAAATTTTCAGAAAAATGTTTGTTTATTGCATTTCAAAATTTGAATTAAAATTGCCGCTCTTTAAAATACAAAGTTGCACAACAATTAATCCTGGCAGGAGCATCATATTAAAGTTCGCGTGCTCAAATAGATATCCTTTTCAAAAGATCTAAAGGTTCAATTCTTAATGTTTACAGTAATTTTCCGGCAATAGTTTTAATGTCTTTTAACTTTTAAATTGATAGTTTAATTTTAATTTAATTAATCTTTCTGAGAAAAATTGAGCTTTCGGCAATGTAGTTCCGCTGATTCAGCTTTTCGCGCTTCAACATACTCAAATACCTGTGGTGTTGTCAAATAACTGTTAAAAATTTAGAAGTTTACTACTTATTTATAACTACAATAATTAATTAACTTAATTTAATATTAATTTATCAAAACGTTGTTGTTTCTTCTATTTTTAGTTTTATTAGTGCCTATTTCGTTAAAGGTGCAATTTGGCAGTTGGCAAATGCCATTAATTTTTGAAGCACCATTCAATGAAAATGCGCTTTTCTGGTTGATTATCTCGAAGACGCGCAAAATATGGTACAACAATACAGCATGTGAAGATTTTAACTCAGTTTGGCTCCGCGTGTTGAGACGTTGGGTCTTCGCCGTAAAATGTAGTGAGCGAGTTAAGAAAGTTAAATTTAATCATTCATGAAAAGGCAGGTTGGGCCCAACTCTGCAGTTTTTAACTTCCACGTGGTCATTCACGAAAAGAGTAGCTAAAGAGTTAATTTTTAATTTTTCGCGAATGACCGAAGAGTTAAAAATTTTAACTCTGCTTAACTCGGCGAGTTAAATTCCAACTCTTTTAAATTCATTTTCAGAAAAGGACCGAGTTACTGGTTCCCATTCACAGAAATTTTTGGCACATTCTGGCCGACACATACTTCTTACCGTCGATCTGGCAATTGTGACAAAGTACCAGAGTGTCGTTACACGTTCACAACTGTGATACTCCTCGTAAAGGACAGAAATTGGCGGCAACTCGGAGCAGAAGAATGTTGGTTTGGCTACTGGGATTGACGGAACATGCAGAATGGAAATTTCCATTATAGTGCTTCTTCTAAATTAAGCTGGCTGAATCAAAGAGCAGCAAAATTCTGCAAAATCCTATTAAACGAATATATAAATATCACCTGCTGAGAACGCTACAGTAAGCTCAAAAATTATAGGGCTACCGTCTCGCGATTGAAATTTGACAAAACTCAGACAAGGAATTGTACCGTAATCAACTTGATCGAATTTCTACTCTTCTAGAAAGTACGTTATATTTCCAGGAATTTTTACAAATGCTATAAACTGATATGTTTACCGGAATGTTTGCTTACATGGACTTTGATGTCGGCATGCTATAGTACAGAGTTTTCATCATTGTGTACTGAGCTCGAAGTTATTAGAGACCAAAAACCTACACCGAGTTTGGCTTTAATTTCCAGATGCGTATAACTGGGAAGCGTCCATATTCGGAGCTCGCTTGCATGAGGACACAACGAACCAGATTGTGGGGAAGTCGAACACAAAGGCGGGCTCAAGTTTGATTACTTAACTCGACAATGTCTTCAGCTTGGCAGGAGGAGTCGGCTGGTCTCAGCTTGAAGTGAGCTTCAGAAGAGGATCAAGCTCACAACAACGGATTGTAAGTTGGTCTCTGCAAACTGAAATATCTCGCATTTTGAATAAACAGACTCACATTTTCGTGTCAGTTTTTCAGTCAGTTTTCCAAGTTGCTTAAAAACTGAAGTTCCTGATTGAGATCACTGTTAAATTGTACGCTCGACACGAGTGTACAGTTTTTTCCGCCTACAAAATATTAGTCCTATTCGTATTCCGGATAACAGCCAATTTTAACATTTTTTTGGTGTTGTCGGCAAATTTTCGCAGATTTGTCTGAATCATAAAAATTTGAATTTTCACTGACAACGTTTTCTCAATTGCCGCGTTTTCAAACAAACTTTCTCTTTAATACGATAAAACATTTTTCCGGATTGCTGCTATTGCGGTAAGATGATGCCGAAGCAGTGCGTCTAGCCAAGATTCACAGATGTACACCCCGCATAGAAATGGCAAATAAATATCTACTGGTACCAAGGTAGCGTCACACAGATATGTACACGTGTCTACAGTGGAACAGCTTGAAGCATGATATACAGTTACTTTTGCTCATACTTAAAGGCCAAATATAATGTTAAAGCACATTTTCGCAAATTTTGGCTCATTACCGAATATAAGATTCTCAGTTTCTGGCCGACTAGATTCAAGCTCGTGTTATATTCTGGATCTAGACACATTGGTGTCGAATTCAACCGATGCTGCTAGTTGTCGCGTTTATATGAACTTGAGCCAACCTTATATGAATCTAGTTGACGTATCTAGTCACTGTACCAATTTATGTAGGGCACATTCGCATATACACACGGTTAACAACGCTAAAGAGGAGGGGTGTTTATACCGTACTTTTGACAAAGAGATTGGATCAAACCTATTTAGTCTCAAACTGATACACAACAATGTTGCTTTTCAGTCACTACCGAGTCGAAGAGGCCTTGGCGAGCTTTCTAGACAATAGAAGGAGAAGAGCTCTATTTTTCTATTGGTTTTCTCTAGATCAAATCGGCCAAGCGATTTTCAGTGAGTACTTTGTCCATTGCAGCTCTGTTGATATTTGACACCTACCGGGTTTGCTCCGATGGATGCTGGCCGAGCAAGCTGATCATCGAATTAGACAAATATGCTATGATGAACAACAAGATATCTCACATCAGTACAACGATTGCTACAATATTATTTCGGCTATTTTCTAACAACAATAGCCAAGTTTTCAGTCGTTGCACATTTTTCAGAATTGCATATCAATTCAAACACTGAATTTATATAAGGGTTTATTTGTAAATTTCCGGTACACCGAACCATTACAAATGTCAGTCTTCGCAATAATTGCATGAATTGTCTTCGCTGATTGCAATATTCGTAGTATGACGCCAAGACAGCTTGATTTTCACAGTACTGTATCACCGCTTTGTTAAAATAACACTTTGAGCTCATGGAAATCTAAATGTGATTTATCTTTTCCAATCTACAGTTCGGGTACCAAAATTAAAAAATTTCAGTTCTCCATGTTCCATTAATGAAATTTTCCCATAACTCTTTCCTATTCAAATCTTCATACACACAAAATTGTTAAGGTTATCAATTTGTTCTAGCGCGCGGCCAAGCATCGAATCCCGCGGTTAAGGTTTACCCTGGGCTCTTCTCAGTTTCAGTGCGAGTCCGAGCAGCACCGAGCAACTCTTTATCAGGCCATTGTGAGTTTCTCAGAGGGGTTATAGTATCCATTTAACTCGGTGTTGGTGCCGTATTGAGAAGGTTGGCTTTTCTTAAAAATTTGACTTATGCAATGAAATACACGATCCGTGTACACGTCATATAAAATTCAATGTTTTCTGAAATTTTGGAACTCAAGCTGGAAGAGTTCACAGAAAATATTTGAAGCGCGCAAAACAGCACCTGAGGAATTGCGAAATTCTGTGTGGAAGTCGTCCTAATTATTTGTTCAATTGTCACTCAAGTACCTATTACATTTTATCTTAGAATTTGGTTCAGGCATGGCTAACAAAGTCATCCTTAGAAATATGGTGTTTTTCGCCGAGGGCCACCGTTTTGGCATTAACACCGAGTTGGCTCCAAGGTTAACACTGAAAGTTACTACCTAATTTGTGTGCAACGGTTCGCGGGTATTCCCAGCTTCAACACCGAGCACCGTACTGGACCCACAAGATTGTTTAGTCCACTTAATATAAGCCCTTCTCTGAACAAATCTATCAGCAGCTACTACAATGGTGGTTCTGAAATTCGGGTTTTTGGCAGGTTTTTTGCCTAATTAGCGATAAAATGGGGTTCTAAAACCACCGAAAACATTCGCCATCGTTTCAGGTGCTCTGAAATTGCTGAGTCTTGATCGATGTATTTCCCTAAAAGTTTTAAAAAGTCTTATCAACTTGCAAATAGTTGTAAAACAAAGTTGCAAAAGTTTGAAATTTAATTTTGTAAAAAGGTTTATAAAGTTTTACAGTTTTTCAAGCAGTGTTAATGTTAGTTCCTAGTCAATGTAATTACTATATCTACAGGGTAGCAAAAAGTTTGGTCATGTTACAAAAAAGTTTTAAAAAGTTGAATTCTGTGAGATCTACAAGTACTACTTCAACAGCTCAACCTCAACCGAATGTTTTCAGTCTCACCAAGAAAAATAACACAAATGAGGCTCTTCTTCGTGCTCTTCTTAATTTTACCATAAATTTCAGACATCAGAATATATGCTAATAGTTGGTATGGCAACGACAATGCCACGACAACATGTCAATTTTTCGATTCCCGCCAAGGGTCTCACCGCGACTTAAGAAATATCAGCTGTGCTTAAGGTTTTGAAGTTTCAGTTTTTTATTTTTCACATACACATATACAGTTACATATAATCTCAATACAAACGCGCACATCAAATCTCCATACCATCGCGAATGTACAAGATTTCAACTCTAACGACATATTCATATGTCGTTAGAGTTGGGTATTGTACATTTGCTATTTAAAACGATGAGCACATGGAATTTTGATGATAGCGTTTATGTGTAAGTTATATGTAACTGTATATGTGTATGTGAAGAAAAATAAAAAAACAAACAGGAAATATTGTAGAAAAAACCGCAACGGTGGCCTAGCCGTCTGGTGAGACCCTTGGCAGGAATCGAAACTGTTTAGCTGTTGTCGTGGCAACTGTCGACATGGCAACTGTTGCCATACCAACTAATGCCTCTATTCTGATAATGTAGTATAGTAAAAATTAGAAGAACGCAGAGAAAAACCTCATTTGTGTTATTTTTCTTGGTTGAGACTGAGAGCATTCGGTTGAGGTTTGAGCTGTTGAAGTAGTACTTGTAGATCTCCTCATTAGAATTCAACTTTTTAAAACTTTTTTGTAACCTTATTAAACTTTTTGCTACCTGTAGATATAGTAATTACATTTGACTAGAGATAACATTTAACACTTTTCCAAACTTTGAAAACTTTATAAAACTTTATAAACCTTTTTACAAAATTTTCACAGCTTTTTCAAACTTTTTGCAACTTTGTTTACAACTATTTGCAAGTTGATAAGACTTTTTAAAACTTTTAGGAAATACATCTGATCAAGACTCAACAATTTCAGTTAGGTTTACCAGCTTAATTTGTAGGTAAAAACATCTGAGCACCACCTAAGGCGATGGCGGATGGCACCAGCACCGGGTGGTTTTAGAACCCCCATTTTATCACTAATTAGGTAAAAAACATCTGAGCACCACCGGTGGCGGTGGCGAGCGGGCTGCGGCTGCGGGTGGTCCTGGAACCACCATTTAATATCTACTAGTATAGTATTGTCTGTAGTAAGCTGCTGATAGATTTGTTCAGGGCTATGTTAAGTGGACTAAACAACTCTTGTGGGTCCAGCCCTTTCCTACCTTTACAGAGCAATCGTCCATTGAATAAATGAAATGGCAAGATCCGGCGATCAGACTTCTAGAACGACTGTCATTGATTGAAGTTGAAAGATTGAAGTTCTGTGACTCAAATTTCCCATCGTGGAAGCTTAACACTGCCTTGCACCAACCATTTTTAACTCAGTGTTACGTTAACTCGGTGTTAACAAGAGATAACCCGCAGTTAGACCGTTGCACCAAATTAGGTTAGCGTAACTCGGTGTTAACCTTAAGGTTAACTCGGTGTTAATGCCAAAACGTTAACCCTCAGCGAGAGTAGGGTTAACCCTTATAGCGCCACTATTTCTAAGGATATTTCTGTTATTATTATTCCTGAATTAAATTCTAAGATAAAATGTAATAGGTACTGAGTGACAATTGAATAAATGAGTGACCTTAGGACGATTCGGAAAAAGCTTCCACAAATTTCGCAATTCCTCAAAAATTGCTTTGACCACTTCGACAGCTATGTTGACTCTTGAAACGAAGGTTCCATTCAGAAAGGACATTGAGGTAAGGTTTATATGACATTAATTTTACAGTGCCTTTCCAGATCATTGTATTTCATTGCATCAAGTCCAGTACAAGAAAGTATTCTGTTAACCTTATTCTCCAGCCGATAACACCGAGTTAAATGGATACTATAACCTCTTCCCGATTGGATGGAAACTGTTTCTGGCTCCCTACGGATTGGCTAACCCTCTATTAAAGTTAACTCGGTGTTAACCTTCAGGTTTCGTAACACTGAGCTGAAAAGGTGCAGAGGGTTAGGGTAAACCTTAACCATAAGGTTAACTCGGTGTTCTGTAACCTGCTGCACTCAGGGTTAACTCGGTGTTAACCTTAACTTTAATTTTATTTGGTGCAAACGAGCGTAAGACAGTGCTCATAGGGAAGGACTTATGGGAGCTTCATTAATGGAACATAAGAGGGCAAAATTTTTTAGTAATTTTGAGTACAGACTGTAAGATTAGACTTTAGATCATCTATTTAGATTTCCATGACCAAAGTGTTGTTTTCTTTATTTTAGCTCTAAAGCTGGTGATACGATACTGTGAAAATCCAAGAAACGGCCAGGCGTCGGCATTGCGACTGCAGTGTACAGTCAACGAAGACAATTCGTACAGGTGTTATTGCGAAGATGACATTTGTAATGGTTCGATTGTACCGAATTTTAAATAAACCCTGCTTATAAATTCAGTGTTTAGTTGACTTGTACAGTTTCTGAGGAAGTTGGCTGCAACGACTGAAAACTGGCTATTGTTTGTTAGAAGATAGCCAGGCCAATATTGTAGCAATCGTTGTACTGATGTGAGACTGTCTTGATTGATTCATCATAGCTGCAACATTCTAATTCAGTAGTCAGCTTGCTTTCGGCTGCAGCCATCGAACAAGAGTTGTGGAGTGGCAGCATCTGCAACAGAGCAATGGACAAAGTATATAAGTGTCAGCAACCTGATTGTCTAGGAAAACCAATAAGAAAAATAGAACACTCTTCTCCTTCTAATTGTCTAAGCTCGCAAGATGCTCGACTTCGACACATTAAGGTCGAAATCTCCGGGATGGTACAGCTTAACGTTGTTGTGCTATCAGTTTGAACTAAATGGGTTTGATTAGCTAATCGCTAATCTCTTGTCAAAAGTACAGGTATAAACACCCCTCCTCTTAGCGTTGTTAACCGTGTGCTTATATGCGAATGTGCTACATAAATTAATTTGGTGACTGTCCCGTACCACCTAGATACGTCCAATAAATTCATATAAGGTCAATAAGTTCATATAAACACGGCTAACTAACAGCACCAATCGGGATTGAGATTCGACCTCAATGTGTCTAGATCCAGAATATAGTACATAGGCTTAGTCTAGTCTATTAGGAAGAGCTGAGAATCTTATATTCGGTAATAGTTAAAATTTGCGAATGTGTAGCTTCTTTAGCTTTATTATATTTAACCTTTAAAGTATATAATTTAGCCTTTAAAGTATATATATCATGCTTCAAAAAATTTCTTCACGCCATTTTATGTAGATTACAATATTACATATCTGGGGCCCAATCTGACGCTACCTTAATTTTCCGAAGTAAATAATATGAGGAACTGAATATTTATTTACTTATTTCTATGCCGGGTTCACTTTGTACGTCATATAGTCTTGGCTGGAATTTGCCTGCTTCGCTTCATCATCTCCACCAATAGCAGCAATCAGGCATGTTTTGTCATGTGTAAAAGTAATCAACAAGGATTTGTTTGAAAACATAACAATTGAAGCAATAACGAGGAAAACGTTGTCAGTGAAAGATAGAACTTTATGATTCAGATTCATCTACGAAAATTGTTCTCGGCCTTTGAAGCTTATATTAAAAAATGTTAAAATTGGCTGATTATCCACTCACAATTAGGACTAACTATTTTGTAAATTTTTGAGGAAAAAAGCTAGCTTGCATAGGTACAATCAACGTACAATTTAACGAGTGATCCTTCTCCAATCAGGAACTTCAGTTTTAAGCAACCGTGAAAACTGACTGAAAACTGACTTGCGAAAAATGTAGTCCTGTTTATTCAAAATGCATGTCTTCAGTTTAGGTATAAGGTTTCAACTAGTCAATTGTTTAGCATTAGCTTGATCCTCTTCTGGCGTTTCCACTTCAAACTGAGACCAGCCTGACTCCTCCCATTCACCAAACCGAAAGAGAGTATTCTTAATCGAGTTAAGTAAGTAATCCAAACCCGAACCACATTCACCTTTGTGAATCTATATTTTTTGTGTTTGTTTTTCCGCGTTTGCCACAATGAGGATACGGTTTCTACAATCTGGTTCGTTGGCTATCCTCGTAAGCAAAACGAGCTCAAGTGTGGACCTTCCCAGTTTATGCACGTAAATGCAGCAAAAAGCCCAAACTCTCGGTGTAGGTTTTGGTCTCTAATAGCTTCGAACTCAGTATCCCTAGTAATTAAGCTCTATTACTATAGCATGCCGACATCAAAGCATCCATATTCATTCATTATTCAATATATATCAGTTTATAGCATTTGTAAAAATTCCCTGGAGTATAGCGGTACTTTCCTGAAGAGTAGAAATTCGGTGAGTTGATTCTGACACGAGTTCCTTGTCTGAGTTTTGTCAAATTTCTAATCCTTGGAACGGTGGTTGGTTTGACTTCATAATTTTTTGAACACTATATAACGTTCTCAGCAGGTGATGTTGCTATATATTATTCGTTTGTAGGATTTTACTTTAGAATTTTGCTAATAGCTGATTCAGCCAGCTTAATTTAGAAAGAAACACTATATAATAAGAACCTTCAATTTCCATTCTGCCATGTCTGGTCCGTCAATCCAATCCAACCAAACCAACGTCTCTTCTGCTCCGGACATGCACCAGGCCCTTGTGTCCTTTATCATCTACTTTACAGAGGGAGTATCACAGTTATTGAGCAATGTAACGATACTCTGTGCTGTCGCAGTTACCAGATCATTGCGGCGTAAAGAGTATGTGTTTCCTTGCGGCTTGGCTTTGGCGGATAGTCTTCTAGGGGCCTTTTCGCGAATGGGTTAAACCAGTTAAAATTAACTCGATCCTTTTCGCGAATGGGTTAAAAGAGTTAAATTTAACTCGCCGAGTTAAGCAGAGTTAAAATTTTTAACTCTTCGGTCATTCGCGAAAAGAGTTAAAAATTAACTCTTTTAACTCTACTCTTTTCGTGAATGACACGTGGAGTTAAAAACCTGCAGAGTTAAATTTAACTCTACCCTTTTCATGAATGGGTTAAATTTAACTCTTTTAACTCGCTCACGCTATTTTACATTGAATTTTAACCCGCGTCTCAGCACGCGGGTTAAACGAGTTAAAATCTTCTATGCTTTGTATTGTTATTGCCATATTTTGCGCGCGTGATAAAGCTTTAAATATGAGAAGATAATCCAACCAATGAAAGCGCAACACATAATTTCATTGGATGGTTCATAATGCTTCAAAATTAGTTAAGCATTTGCCAATATTCTGCCAAATTATTTGCACGAAAGCAACGAAATAGGCTACTTAATAAAATAAAAATAGAAGGAACAACTAACGTTTTGAACCTGCTGCATTAGAAATAATAATTAAATTAAGTTAATTAATTATTGTAGTTATAAATAAGTAGTAAACTCTAAATTATTTTTAACAGTTATTTGACAACACTACGAATATGCCAATTTGAAGTATGTTGAGAGCTGCTGGCCATATGAAAAGCTGAATCAGCGGAACACTACAACCAACCGAAAGCTCAATTTTTTCTCAAAAAGTTAATTAAATTAAATTAAACTATCAATTTAAAAAGTTAAAGACAAATTAAAGGGCTAATTTTGCCAGAAAAATTACTGTAAACATTAAAAAATTTGAACCTTTAGATCTTTTGAAAGGATATCTGTTTAAATGGTACGCGAACTTAGCTGCAACTGGTGATGCTCCACAGAATTACAGGATTAATTGTTATCCCAACTGTGATTTTAAGGGCAACCATTTCAATTCAAATTTGAAATCTCTATTGAATTTTAATAAACAAACATTTTTCTGTTTAATTTTGCTGCGGCTGGCTTTTTAGTATTAAAGTTTAGCTGAAATGGACCAAAATCGTCCATGTTTTTAAGAGGATCACGAGAAACCGATTTTCCTGAAAATATGTACAGAGGGTTTTTGGCTCTGTCGTGGTGTCAGGCTTTAACAAACAAACATGGTACCTGTTTTCTGCTCAACTATTCTTTAGCACTTCGTTGTTAAGCTGGCAATAGGAACAACAAAAACCTAGACCGAAACACTGTCTTCAGATTAGTTTTAATTAATATGTACAACTTTTCATGAAAATCGTAAAAATCTTTGGTTGGTTCTCCTAGAATTGTAGTTTACCCATGTTGTTAATCCCTTCGAAGCTTAAACGTTAAAATTTTGCTGCAGATTTGTCAATAATTTGTTGAAATGCATCCGTGCTAAATTTCAGCAAAATCGGTTAAAACTGCAACTTAGACAGAGGGATTCCCCCTGATCGCCCTAACACCGGATGTCGTTAAATTGAAAATGTAATAAACGTGTATTAATGAAATGAGTAAATATATTTTTTGCGGTCTTATTTTATTTAAAATTTTTCAAACGTTGGAAAGTTTTTCTATAATTCTCAAAAAAAGTTTGGCATTACGTAAAACAAAATTAACCATTTTAGCTCTTTTCACGTATGCAGAGAGTTAATTTTAACTATCCCAGTTTTAACTCTTTTAACTCTTTTCGCGAATGCAGAGAGTTAATTTTAACTCTGCCAGTTTTAACTCTTTTAACTCTTTTCGCGAATGCAGAGAGTTAATTTTAACTCTCCCAGTTTTAACTCTTTTAACTCTTTGATTTTTAACCCTGCGGAGTTAAAAGAGTTAAAAGCAGGCAGAGTTAAAATTAACTCTGTGCATTCATGAAAAGGGTTAAAAGAGTTAATATTAACTCTACTCTACTCTACTCTACTCTACCCATTCGCGAAAAGGCCCTTGGTTTGTCTCTGGTGGTTGTGGCATGCTGGAGACTATATCTAGTTTCCACAGGTCAGACAGAGGAACTCTTGACCCCGTGGGAGTGCATGCGGCTCCCATTTGTACAGTTATTCATCTACAGTGCGTATACAGTACCTACGATGCTTGTAATCATTTCACTTGACAGACTGTATGCCTGTATATCCATCAAGGGTTACTACAAACTGAAAATGAATCAGTATATCAAATCTGTGGTTGCTGGCTTCGCCCTATGTTTGGCACTGCTGTTTTGGAATGTCATGGATACGTATTTCGGTCCTCAGCCGAAAAATTTGAGCAAACTTTGCTATACATCGCGTACCATGTCGCATACTCACAATTGGATCCATTTTGGTTACGTAACCTGTGGAGCCGTCCTGTGTGTCCTTATTTATATCGTCGCATTAATTCGGTTTCGCCACGTTCAGGCGGAGTCCTTAACAGTTCAACTGGAAGCGTTTAAGCAGAGACAATTGAGAGTAACCAAAACGTTGGCAATTGTTATTGCATTTACCTTCGTCCTTTACACGATACCCTGCATACTAAATCTTGCGTCAAACGTTTCGAGTAATATTGTATTTTCTTCGCTTGGACCATATCTGTTTTCAATGCAAAACCTAAATTCAGCAAATAATATCATAATATACATGGTCAAAAATCCGGAAATGAGAGCCGCAATCATTGGCTTGTTTACTCCTAAGCGACGTGGACGAGTGGCTAATTCACCTGGTTCTACGACAAGACTAGAAACTGGACGACAGAACAGGACTCTTGGATCCCATCCAAAGTGTGAAGTAGCTTGATGAATGGAAAATCAGCAGTGGAAGCAGTCATAAAGCATTGATTGATAACATTGGACAATTAACATCAAAAAGATGTGGTGCAGAAGATGTTGCAGGCTGCAAGGTTGCAGGCTGTCACCGACCCGGTGACCCGGTTCCATCTCTGGTTGCAGCTGACTTCAACATTTAGAACCCCAGCGTTCGGTGTTATGAATTATGTCAACACCAACCCGGGTTAGCTCTATTTTGGAGCCAACCCCGAAATTTCTTATGGTTAACCAGGGCCCAATGCCCCGATTTGGATTTGCTGATACCCGGATTTCGCCGTTTTAGGGGTTAACCCTGAAATTATTGGGCTGGGTTAATCCTGGGGTTAACCCAATGTTATCAAGCTATCTTGGGGTTGGGTTTGTTTAGCAACCCTACTTTATTGGGGTTCAAAGTGAGTTTACCCTAAAACCCAGAATAGGTAACCCAGAATTAACCCCAAAAATATCTGTGGTGTTTGTCAACATTTTTGGAACTAATAAAGGCGTAAAGGTCTCACGAGTGAAACCCATAAATTACATACAATAAAGCACGGATTTCAGGTTCAACCCTCCTCATCGAGTAGGAATGAGACTTGGTCATTCTAACCTCAATTTTACCTTGTTTTTAAGCCCGGGTTTAATGATAACATTGTGTTAAACTTTATCCCCAATGTTACCCAAAACCCATTTTGACGGGTTTGGCTTGAAACCCGGGTTTGGTCATTTGATAAGATCGGCCTCAGGAAGACTCCTTGCAAGAGTCAAGCTTTTGCATTTAATAATCAAGGTTTGACCTTAATTACTGTTCATGATATAGCATGAAAATGTTATCAAAACCACTAGAACCGGCCAATGCTAGGACTCTTATGAGCAAAAATGTGTAATGGAATAACTTAGATCTTGCGCTCAAAAATGGTAAAAGGTCAGTTTCTAGTTGGTTATCATTCTAAAAGAAGTCCTTACAGAAAATGGAACCTACGATCCTGCTTATGTTAAGTTTTAGTTTTGGTAATTGTGTCCAAGCCATAATTGATTGTAATTGTATGATTGTCTAAATCAGAGTTGCCAGCCCCAAATAAGCATTTTATAACCATTACGAGAGGAAAAGCCTAAATTTATTCCAACGCTAACACCCAAAAAGGGGCACCTACAAGCTTAGTTAGGATTAATTAGCCCAAAAATAATGATCTATTATACTTGAGGGATAATAACAATAATAATAAGGTCAATTCCCTGATTCCCCTTTCTGAAAGGACAGGTGTCCTTTCCCTCAGTGACCCGGGTGTGGTCACTCTTCCCTTCCATTGCTAGAGATCAATAAGAAAAGAAGAGTCATAAAAGTCCAGGAGTTCCAGTGTTGGCGTGAAAATCGGAATGTAAAATTATCACAAAAAACATTCAGCATTTCTAGCCGAAGAGAATGCAATAGCTCTTGTCAGCAGTCTCTAAAAACACTTTTTATTGTTTAATAACATATATCAGAAGATGGTTTAATGAAATAATCACATAATTATGTCGTACGTAAGGAATTTATAGTAATAAGTACCTGCGTAAATTTGCAATAATTTATGTTTTACGATGTTCTAAGGCTTTAATTTGTTATTAATGATGTTAGGTAGTGTTAGTTAGGCTTATACTATGTTAATTAGCTAATTATTACGTAAGAAATAAATTTTTGGTCAGTGACACAACTGAGGCTCATAAGAAAGAGAATTTTCTCCCATTTCCAAAAATGCAATCCCCACGTTTTAACTCCCAAAATTGAGTGAGTTATAAACGAAAATGTTTTAGTAAGATTAGCTTTTGTTTCGTAATCTTACTTTGCTTAAAAGGAAAGTCCTAAAAGTGGGCTTCCAAAAAACCTTTCTACTAACTTTCTTTCCTTTTTTCTTTTCCTCCTTTCTTCATCTGGGAGGTTGTCTACCTCCCAGACTACAAAGCAGACAGGTGTACTGCTGTCCCTTTTCTTTTCCTACGTACTTGAGGGTTGTCCTCAGGTGAACTTTTGTTGGGCCTAGTCCAACAGAGGGAGGACAACAGAAGTTCGCCTCTCCTGAGGAAAATAAGACAAACATTTAACACATAGGTGAAGTTCGGAGGGGGCTTAATTAATTTCCCTAATTAAAATTATTGCAGAAATTAACCAAACATAGTCAAGTACGTAGAATATCAAGATTCACATTTTAAGTCTTTGAAACTTACGTAAATTGCGTAAAAGTTGGAAACAAAAGTCAAAATTCGTGATATTTCTCCTTTGGTTACGTTTACATGTTAATCAAAGTTTCGCAAAATTTTGCAGAATTTCAGCACCCAAAATCCATCAAGAAAGGGTCAGTTGGGGGGCAATAATTTCCAAATCTCATTAATTTTGGTCCTTAATGGCCCAGCTGGCTCAACCAGCCGCTGCAGGCCCTGTGCAAAAGATAGCAAGCTTCTAGAAAGTTCTAGAACTTTTTAGAAGCTTTAGTCTAAAATAAAAGAGAAATTCCGCCCCCAGTTCGCTAATGACCTGTCACCGAGCTGTCAGCAAAACTGTCAGCTCGGTCCCCAAAATTTAAAACTCTTCAGTGTTCGATTAGCAGTGGCCAAGAGCGGCCGGATTTTTAGCCCCAATCCCCGTGTGTGTTACTTCTCGGACCACAGGTGTGGTACGGGAATATAGTAACACACACTCCCCTTTAGGACGCAAAATAGGACTTTTCTGGCCCACACTGTCCAGAAAAGGGCTGAGAAGAAAACACGAACACTACAAATTAAGGAGCCCCATGGGTTTTTATGCCCGGCTCAGAATCAACTGCCTAGGACAAAAAATATTAGGACCTTTTTGGCCTCTTGCCCTTATTTTTTATAAAATATGTGGTTTTCGGTCTCGGGCCTTATTATTTATACCTGCAGCTTTGGGGCCTTCGTGGCCAATTTTTTATGAAGTCTTTTGGGTCAATTGAGCCCCCGATTTTACAGCATTTTGGGCCTAAGGCCACCCTTTTAATTCCATAGCATGTTGGGCCTCCGGGCCAGTTTTATTTCATTTTTATTTTATTATTTAATTAGTTCAAAAGTCAAGGGCAGCTCATGTAAACCCCTCCTGTGTGATGGAGGTTTTGAGGTGTGCTCACTTTTCTCTTCTTTTACTTTTCTCGTTTTAATTCCTTCTCATTTACCAAGCCACGGCCTTTTGGCCTAAAATGAGTAGGCCTTTATGGCCTAAAATATCCTCTTTATTTGTCACTTTTAGGGTTATTTTTTGTAGTTTTCATGGGATTATGAGTGGAACTCCAAACCTCTAATTCTGAGTTAGAGAGCCCCTTAATTACGACTCTGAAATTATTAAGCTAGTTAGTAGAATTAATTTCCACACAGCCGGCAACTAGGAGTTGCCGGCCATATTTTGTCACGGAAATGCCAAGTTATTCAAAAATTCCACAGTCAGTATTATGTTTTTATTTCAGCGTTAGGTCGGCATTAAAACCATTAGGCACTAAAAATTATAGGGTATTTTAAAGCCAGTTTTAAAACATGAGTCATTTTATCTTAATTTTAATTAATTAGTAAACAGTCGTTTAAGAGGAATGGCCGACTTCCTCACTCTTCGTAGTTTTAATTAACTGTGTACTTAGTTTAGTTGACTGTTCTTTGTTGTTAGTAATAATTGCTCAGCAATTATTACTCACTGGCTTTCATCAAAATTCAAGTCAAATCTTTTCCAAACTTGTGAAGATTAAGCTTTTTCCCATAAAATTTCTAGGCAATTCTGAGGAATTCCAAAGCTGTAAAACTAGCGCATAACAAAGTTCAAAGTTTATGAATTCCTTACACAATTGAGCCTAAGTTTAATTTATTAGTTAGCTAAGTAGCTAGATGTTTATCAATGTGACTGTTTCGTATAATTGAAATGTGAATGTTTTGTAAACCTGAAGTGTGAATGTTTTGTAAATCTGAAGTGTGAATGTTTTGTAAGTCTGAAGTGTGAATGTTTTGTAAGACTGAAGCGTGAATGTGTTGTAAAACTTAGATGTGAATGTGTCCCTAAAATGTACCTAAGGCGGTTATTTGGGGAAACCCCTCATGGAGCATGAGGTTCCGAAATTAACCAAGTTTCAAGAATGTTTGGTTGAATGGTTGTAGAATGTTCTGATTTGCATGTATGCAGAATGAGTGTTTTTGTATAATTGCAGTGGCAACTCACGGAAACTCCCCTTGTACGATAGGGGTTGTGAGAGTTGTCAAATTAGTATGAATGTCAGTTGAGAGAATGATTATTGATAATGAAGTTAGCAATATCAGGATAATCCACGATTACTAAGGTTTAAATAAGTTGTAGTAAACTCTACCGATAACTGTCAAGTTGCAAATCGCATTAAACTCTATATTAATTAAAGACAGCATTTTAAACAGTCCGAAATGTTAACCAACTCGGATTATCATGATGTACGGCAGTTCACCGTTTCTCACCTGGTGCGTGAGACTAATTCCAGTGGATTTGCCTTAGAACTCCTGTATTAGGCAGGAAAATGGTGTGTATGTATACAAATGTCTGTTTGTTGTTGAATACTTGTGGATCTGAGGGATATGAGTGTGATAAACAGTGTGAATGAGTACCTATTTCAATATCGAGGTAATATGCAAATTAGGTAGTTAATCTAGTCCAGGGTCCCCCAGGGTAAGCTGATACCACCAGGTGGTCCTCGATTCGTCCATGTAGGTATCCCTGCGAGAGGGGAGTGGACGAATCGCAAATAAAGGATTTCGTGCTGGTCTGTTTCACCTGTTTAGAGCCGAATTTTGCCCTAAAATTTGTAATATAAATTAGTTAAGTGTATCCACTGTTTCATATTTGTATATATTAATTAGCTGGATCTGTGCCAGTAAACCCATCTCGAGCTAGTGTTTCTTGTAGTGCATTGCACAAATGTTCATACTTTTTGTCAGCCTTTGGCACAAAGGGCAAAAGCTAGTTTTAATCAAATCACAAGAATTATGTCAAAATTATCATTCTTGCCCTCACTTGTTCTCGTTAACGGGGCAACTAGTTTGGCTGTAGTTTGTATTTTTACAAAGTATATTGTCTGTACGGTTTAGACTTTTTATGTCAACCAGTTGTTCCAAAGGGTAAAACGTTTTCTGTCAAAAATACTAGCCAAATTGGGTTATAAGCATCAAATCATATTTGTTTGTCAAAATGAACAAGTAACTATGGGATCTAATGGCATACACGGTGAATATTGTTACGTAAGTATCAAATAACCTAAAATCACATAATAGTTAGCAATTTATTAATACTGTGCAATTACGTAAGAATAGAGAATCACAACAAAACCATCTTCTAATAAACTTAAAAGGAATAATCTTGCAAATATGCGTTTCTATTCTTGTAAACTTGTTGTACAGGAAACAGGTGCTTTCCTGTCGCAAAGGCCCTAACTGGCAGAAAACCTTAGGCCTCAAACCTAATTATGCGCAGTCCGAATATAACTGTAGAAGAATATATGTTGAATCGGCGATTTCCGGCATTCCGATGCAGGAAATCGCCCAATAGACTCATATTCGGCAAAGTTTTACCTATTTCAAGCCAATAATGCATAATTAGTCACATTTTGTCCCGCAAAAGCGGTCAAAGTACGTTAATTCCGGTTTTCAACAAAAATCTTAATCAGAATTAACTAAAGTTCTAACTTTCGTCTCTGAAAGCCGTAAAGAAGTGAGTAATAGTTGCTGGGTTTGATTCCCGCACTTGTATTCTGAACTAATGGGTTTTAACCCATTTGATTCAGGTTCGCCGAGATCCTGTCTTGCCAGATCATTGTCAGTAGAGCCTGATCCAGTGGAACACTATTGAGATTGACCGGAGCCTGTGATTTGTAGTCTGATCCAGTATTGATTGATTGATTGATTGACCTGATTCTTGTTGGCATAGTTCAGTACTTTAGAAGGTACATTGAGATTGGAATTCTGAAGATAGTAGTCTGAGGCAGAGACACTCGATCCAACAACCTGGTCTACCTTGGGAAAACCGCCAAAATCAACTGAACTGTTCATTTGCAGTCCCTAACTCAAAACATCAATAGCTTTCGATACCAGCACAAAAGTTATCTTTAAAGTTTGCCTAAAAATGTGTCAGAAGAATGTTTCTAGCCAATCCTGCTCAGGAACTGGCGTTCCTGCCCTGTCTCTGGTTTAGACCACTAGGAAGTGGATATTATCAGATCCGAGAAAGAGGATTTAGTGAAGAGACTTAATTTAAAGACTTTTAATTTAATTTATAATTATACTTGTAGCCATCTCTCTGTACCACCCAGCCTAGACCGACCCCTGTATTGTTCAGTAATCCAAACTTCCGCAACCACTCGTGAAGCTGCAGGTGTAGCTTGACGGGATTACCCAAGCTCCTAGACCGGAACTGTGCAGATCCGACACTCTGTTAATTTTAGTTAATTATCTGTTACATTGAACCCGTGTTGTAGTTTTCTGTAAAAGACTAATAGAGAGTAGACTTGAGTTTAAACACACGACACGCAACACTACCTAACGTGCCCAGTCATAATACCTGAAGAAGAGGACTAATAATTAGTCTCAAAGTAATTATCAACCGGTCAAACTTTAATTTAGTTAAACTATAATCAGGTAACCTCTCGTCCCTTTAAAATAACTCTCCCCAACCAAGGGCTGGCAACTCTGGTAAATCGAGTAATCTGTATCCTTTTGAATATTGTAATTCTAATTGTAGTTAATAATTGCCGTGAAACCGTTCTGTCCCTTTAATTATAATCATACCGTTCTTGGTTAATAAATTAATCTTGTTACGTGCAATTCTTAGTCTACATTTCAGCTGCTGAAAAGAGATCCAGGTGAGATCTCCCCAGAAGTAATAAAGGTAAACTGTTCAGATCTCAGTTGGAGTTGACCACTAACAGTCTGATCTTAGTTTTGACCTGTTGCGTCAGAGCGATCCTATCCATACTCCAGGTGCGATTGGATAGAGCCTAACCCACTTCACCTAAACGAACTCACAATAGTACCCCTAACAGGTTGGCTGTAGAGATCCCCGATTTTGGCAAACTACCTTTCGGGAATCTGGTACATAAGTTTGTCTAACCAGGCAGACGCGCTAACCTTCCGTGTAAGTGAATCCCTAATCTAAATGACCCCATTCTTGAAATCAAATCAAGTCAATTGAGTTTTTCTGTTTCAAACCAACTCAGTTCATTACAAATGGCTTGTAAAGTTAACATGAACCATAGAAAAAGTAAAATTTTATAGGGTTAGGAGGGAAAAGTCGGCTGGTTTTAATCATACGCTAACGTCTGGAAGAAGGGTCCAAGCCCCCCACCCAGGATAAGATACAAGCATCACAGCCGTTGGTGACAAGGGGTAAGGAAAAATGGTGCAAGATGTATGGAAATATGTCCACGAGGTGCCAAAAATGGCCATAAAAACTGGTTTTTCCACCAAAGAAATGCACGAGCTCAGCAGGAGTGCTGTTCAAATAGCAAATTTCACCATTGCTGTTCAATCATGTACTCCTGAAAGCGGTTGAGGGCTGTAATGGTGCATGGTTGAATGAAGGAGAGATTTTACCCTAACCGACTTGGACCAGACGACATAGCTTTGCTCGCTGAGACAACTGCAGACCTAAACCTGATGATGGACAGGATGGATTACTATTCTTCCGCTTTAGCCCTTCTGATTAGCTCAAAAACCTAAAATGGTTCGGTCAGCTTCGGTTGACCAAGCTCCTATTCTTCTGAGGCGTCAAGCGCTAGAGATTATTGACAAATTTTGCTACCTGGACAGATTTGTCTGCCGATGGAAACCCCATCCATGAAAGTAATCCAGAATCGCCAAGGCGGAGAAACGCATTTTCAACATTGACAGACTGCCTGTGGACAGATGACAGAGTAAGTCTGCGAACCAAGGTGAAAATTCACCTGCAAAGCATGGCCAATCAAAGTGAATGACTTGGCTCGGCTTCAAGCATTTGAATTTCGTTCAAAGTTCAAATTTTGAGGTTTGGTATTTTGTGAGTAAGTTAGTAAAGCTGTGCTTGCTCTGTTTGAGATTTGAAGCTTTTGTCATGAAGCTTAACCCATAGTAATACATATATCAGTGCATTGCTGTTTTTGAGTTATCATTGAGTTTGCTAAAGTTGTTCAGTAAAGTGTTGTGGCCTACACGTTTTCCCTAGTTGGTCAGGCTCTCATCTCTCCCCGATATTGCACATCACCGGTAGTTCCTGTAATCTTAATTAGTTTGACCTAGACTTAGCCTAGACAATGCACGTGATATATGAGTGCATTGAGCAACCTATGAACAAATGCTGCAGGTCTTCCGATTTGTACCCACAGAGGCGGCATTGGGAGGAGTCAGAGATTCCGATTCGGCTTCTGTACTGGCCAAGAATTCTAGAGTGCCCATTACAGCGTAATCTGATGTCCCTCGGGAGGGTTGCCTCCAGGAACGGACTTGGTAGTCTTCCGCCAGGATGGATTCCAAGTCCATCTTGAGCAGACGTTTCCGAGATTATTCCTAAAATTCCGAGAGATTCCTAAAATGTCTCTGAATGACCGATAACGTAGTCGATGCTGATATTGGATTGTCCTTGGGCAGATGACACTTTCTTGGCTGCCTGATCAACCGCTTTGTTCCCAGGCACTCGACATGTGCTGAGATCCATTGGAAGGTTGTGTGGCCCGACAGTTGGGTTATCTCCTCCAATCTATGAAGATAAGGTTCACCACAGGAGACTTGCTGGTCTGCATGGGGTTGGACAGCCTGGAGGTGCTAGATTTGAAGTCAGTGCAGACACGGATTTCTTTCCATTCCGGGTTTCCTACTATCTAGGACAGGCCTGACACAATAACCAGTAGTTCAGACCTATAGGTACAGCAAACCGACCCGATCGGCAGAAGGATTTGTCCCATTAAGTTGCCTGCTCCAGGGAAGATGTTGGCTGCTGATCCTTTGTTTCGTATGCCCTCCTTCACGGAGCCGTCCGTCCAAATGACTATGTCTTGACTAGAGTTTCCATAGCTAGTCGCCGAAGGTCATTAGCGCTGCGGCTGGAGGAGGGATTGACGAGCTGAGGTTTGAAGGTAGCAGAGGCAGCTTCCCATGGCGCAATGGACGGGACCTGGAAGTTTTCCCTGTGGCTGTGCTCTAGGCTGCTGAGGCCGCTTATCTGTTGACCGCCGCAGGATCTTTAGGATTTCAGTCGTTAACTGGTATGCAAGCGTCGCAGGTCGTCGTCATCACGCTGATCTAAATGACACGCCGACAGACTTACCACCTGAAACAGTCCACCAATATCTTCCGTCACATAATCGGCCATCGGACGGTTCCGAGTGGTCACCTACACCTCCGAATGAACAGACCATGGCTGACGAACCAGAATCGTTGGCAAGGATCAGAATGGCAGCCCAACGACGGGAAAAGGAGACGAAATTGCCACCACTGACTCACTATCATGAGGGAACTGGTGTTCCACGAAAGAAGGAGCAGCCTCCGGTGACCAAGTCGGGCGGTCATCGTCATCGCTATCTTGAGGAGCGTTCTACCAATCAGACGGCTGGGGTCATCCCGGCCGGCCGAAACCGCGGTCACCACGAGCCCACGAAGAACCAGGTCGTCTACCCGGCAACATGAATCAGCGAACTTGGGCAAGTCATCAGTGGAAGACGACGACGTGGGGGAGGTGTTCGATTCGGATGTGGAATACCAGACTGGTGAGGAGCAGCCATCAGAATCAGCTGAAGCTCGGCCTGGTACGCCCGCAGAAGAAGACGCCCAACGTCAACAGGGGACGTTCCAGCCGACCCTTCTGGAAGCCTGTGCACCCAGGGTCACGCTGGCCAATCCAGCCACTCAACCTGGCTGGTTCCCTCCAACCACAGAAGAACAGCGAGCCCGGCTAGCTTTTACTGGTCGCACGGATCCGAGTTCTCCGTACGTTGAGTTCAACTCCAACGTCGAGTGGAGCTCTCCCGACTTTGGCCGAGGTATTGGCCCAGCATGGAGATATTCCTCATGTCGCCTATCAGGAGGCCAAGCGCTTTTTGGTTTCTTGTGGCGAACGTCCTGGTGGTGTGACGGGCCTGGCTGCCTATTCCCCTGATCTGCATCACCAGAAGCTGGAACAGCCCATGATCACCAGCCAACTGGCCACATCGACGGATCCTTTGGGGGGGGGGGTCCAGTCGTCGACGAATGTCTCCGTGGCGAGGGTTCAACCCTCAGGTCTTGGTCCCTGAATCTACATTGACATTGAAAACCCTATTCATAGACTCTCCCATTGGCGTTGCTCCCATATCTATGTGGTGGTACCCCCTGCGGACCCTGAAATGCCCGGTTGTGATCCTGAGTCCTTGTTCAGGATGGTCGGTCATGGTAACCCGGTGTTCTGGGATTTAAATCGTTAGGTCTCCGTTGATGGGTCGGGCCCTGCTCTGCTGTGATCCGATCTGGCCATCCTCTATCGGAAACGGGATGGTGGTTCAATGGCCCATGGCGTCCTGCCCTACATCAATACCCTGAACTCTTTGACTGTCGGGGACACGAACTTTTCAAAGGTGATAGGTTCCATGGTCCTGAGCAAGGAACAGAAGGTGGAACTTATGGAGGTGATGCAGTTGGCGGAACTGCAGGGACTTAATCCGGTCGTGGTCATGAGGGAGCATGATGCACTGTCATCGCGGCCTGGCAGGCGGGAAAGCACGGTGCCAGCCGTGACCAGACCGCCCCCGGACCTGTCTGGCTTTGTGGTCTCTCAACTCCGTCCAACCGGCGATGCGGTCATGGGGACGTCTGCCTATCCGAACTTTGATGGGAACGGCGATCCCCTCACCTCCTGCGGTCACCTCGGTCCCCGTGGCCCGATTCGGCACGAAACTCCGTCGTGTCGAGTCAGTCGTCTCAGGGAGGACCTAGCGGCGTCATCGTCCGGTCAGCACCTAAAACCCCGTTGACAGGAGCGGAAGCGGCCAAACCTGGAATGGCTGCCTCCGAATCGAACTTGTTTCGGTGGTATCTCTGGTCGGAACAAGGCCGTGGCTATCGTTCTTTCGTATCCGACTCGGATTCGTCCGTTGCAACCACTATCATGGCTTCTACAACCCCTGAAAGCCGATATCTACGATCGTCGACACTGGGCATGTTTCCTATGTCCCTCTGGAGGAACCACCGTTGGATTCTCCAGACCATGAACGGTGGGAGGCCGTTTATCGTGGCCACCGCGATGACCAGCCGTAAACTATGCCCAGCCGTAAACTTCACGATCGCAGCCGTCGCCTAGATGGGAGGCATCACGCCCTCCTTCAGTTTTTGAGATCTAGACATCCGGTTATCGGACATGAAGCGGATGTTAGCCGATTTTCGGATATGTTTATTGCCAAGAACCAATATACTATACTATTTGGCTAGTATTTTTCCAAATCTGAATTAGCGTTTTATCGATTTAATATCTATTCAATATCGGTAACCAAATATAGACCAAATATGAAGGGTTTATTGGAATCTCCTCCTCCTCCTCCTGAGGATTCTAGCAATATATTCTTTATATAGGCTACCTTCAAATGTTAACTCAGTACAGGCGCTCACAGCTCCGTTCCAACTTTTTTGATCAGAGGTTGGTACGTCGCCTGACCCGCACTAGTATTATCAATCCCCGAATTTACTCCCGGTAAGTAAACCGGTAATTGAATGGCGATTAATGCAGGTTTTCCAAAAGGGTGCAACTCCCTCGAAAGTCGATCCCTAATTTAATCCTTATCCTATCCAATCATGAGACGTAGGTGGCGGGCAAAGATCTTTATTAGGTGAAGTAACTTGCGTTTAAATAGGAAATAGGGCGGCAGCACAACATAAATAATCAAAGACTAATGGCCGATTGTCTGACATAAAGATACTCCAACAATTAATTAACCTAATTAAGAGTATGACTCATATCTTCAGACCAAAAACTCCACACAGGCGTAATGATTAGTTTGAATGGTTGTTTAAAATCGCAGACCGTGATTGCTAGTTTTTCACAGTATTGCTAGTTGCTAGAGGTTTATGCACCACCAGCTATGCGGAATCCGGAATCCAGCATCCACTAGTTGTGGATTCCGCAACTAGTGAATTTTTGTGCAATTGGCCCTGGTCAACAATCTACATAGAAGCTACGTTAAATCTGCAAAACCTTAATCGCATCTTCAGTCGACATACAGTCCATGATTCTACATGTCAGTTGGTCCAACAAACAATCCTCAGTCCAATTAGCTACTCAGTTTTCACAACTTGCATCAATGAAAATGGATTTTAATGATTGCGGAAGCGTCCAAGGTAATTTTGAAAAGCCATTCTCGGTGCTTATTATTTGCAATTAAAATGTTTTGCCTGTAGCAGCATTGGCATGCATTTGCATTTGTACCTAAACGCAAATTATGACAAATTTAGTAAATTATGCAATTAGTTCCTTGCGTAGATAATTACTATTTCATTGTCCTCTGCGTCAAAACAAGTGAACTATTTAAGGCAACTGCCCAAGTTTGGAAGTCAAAGCCTTCCCATTTTTCCAAACTCTTTACAATCAGATTTTCGTCAAAATGACAACCTATTCAATAGTAACGCTGGTTGCAGTATTCGCAATGGCTGTGGCACAGGTAAGATGCTGCTACATCAACTGTGTACCCATGCATTACATAACACGGGGTCCGATTCTGGGGTCTACTCCGACTCCGACAAGGGGTCTACCCTTGAAAAATTTCAAGCTTTTAAGTGGGGGTCTGCTCCAAAATTTTCAAAAACTGCTAATTTCTTGCCAAAAATTAGTGAAAATGACGGTTTTAGCGAATGTCAAGAAAATGATAAAAATAAAAATGGTCAATTTTTAGTAAAAATTGCTTAGGGATCTACCATTTTTGCATCTCGCTGAGAGGGTTTATCCGTTTTTCGTCGGTCTGGAGGGTCTGCACTAGAGACCTTCACGGGCCAAAATTTTCAGGCCCGACCCGGCCCGGGCCCGTTTTTAGTTTTTTGCTGTTACCCAAAACAAAGAACTGGGCTCCGATTACATAGAATTTCATTTGTCGTCACAGGATGCCATGTTTAAGCGATTTATCAATTTTGAGTACAGTACGATGAAGTACAGTCAGTAAGTTCAGGTCTCTGCACTTAGGGAACAATTGTTGCTCATTTTCGTTGATTCAAATATAGCACGACATAAATATTAAATCACGACATATCATAATCCGGAAAACCGGGTTTTCCAGTTTTTTACCCAATAAACCGGATTTTCCGGTTTTTTACCCAAAAAACCGGATTTTCCGTTTTTTACCCAAAAACCGCGAAAATCCGGATTCTGGAGGGGGGGTGAGGGACCCCTCTGGGGGGGCGAGCTCCAGGTCTGGGGGGTCTAAACTCCTCCCAAACCCCTCCCCCCAAGCATATGTATGGTTATAATGTGGCTGCGCCATTGATCTTCCATGAATGAAAAAGTAAATTTTTTAATTTTTCAAAATATAGTCAAGTTGGGTATCATTCGATAGCTAATAATGAGTTGAACAAGTTTTCTAATAGAACCATGCGTCTGAAATGTAGTAATCGGAAGTTAGAGGAAGTTAAAGTTTGACAGCACAGTTTGCTGAAAAAGGTTCAGTTCATGATTGAAATTGCATGGTGAATGACCGGCTGGCTATAGCGGAGTAATTTTAGCACTGAAAGATTAGCCAACCAACAGAATTAATTTGCCATATTAGTCGAACCCAATGTCGCCGCCGTTCTGTCTCCACATGACCTTGGAGGGCAAATCACAGAGATTTTCAAATTTTGGGACTTTGAACCTGAATATCTTTATCACTGTTTGATATGGAAGTTTAATATTTTGTTTTGTTTTTGAGAATATATGCACCTATGTATATTATGAGCGAAATCCATTGCTATCGACTTTGACCCAAAGCGACCTCCTCTTAATACGGACATGAGTAATTAAATATCGTGAAAACAAATTCAGATTGGAGTTATAATTCATTAAATATTATTTTTGAAGTTTTAACACATAAATTGCCGCATTCTCAAAGACTACATATGGGTCATGGAACTTATTGTTGTTGAACGTTGTTCGTTTTAGGGCGTCCTGTTTAAAAAACGATTAACGACTATGGCAGTTCTTTATGCGCACCGCTAATAGTAAATAAACAATTGCTTACTTCAAGCAAGAGTACATAATATAAGAGTGTGCCACTAGGCACATTCTATGTTATCAGAGCAAAAACTATGCTCTGCACGCTAACGGCCCACCCCCCTCCCCGCAAATTAGACCCTTCACTTCAAAGAATTTTGAGCGCTATGTTTATGTTCTAAAGCTCGAAGCAGGCACAAAATTCGCGCACGCACTGCTTGTGTTTTCGAGCTTAAGCACATAAACATAGAGCGAGTGAGCGTACCCCCGTTTCGACTAGGTACTGATATGCGGGGGGGGGGTCACTAGGGTCTGATTTGCGGGGGGGGGGGTGGGCCGTTAGCGTGCAGAGCATAGTTTTTGCTCTGATAACATAGAGCTTGCCTAGTGGCATACTCTTATTATTATGTACTCTTGCTTCAAGACATAGCGTTCGTTTGTAAGCTTCTAAAATGCCATAAGTGGGCGTCCCATGAACTTGCCAAAAAATTTTTGGGCATGCAAATTTAAGATGATTGATTATTAGTTTAATCCATTGTAAAAAAACCAGGTGTACGTGCTTGAGGTGACAATGGTCTTATGGCTTAGCTACAATTTTCATTCATTGTTTATTCTAGCATCAACAGGTTTTTCAAGCAGCCAATGACCTAGGTCACGGAGCAATTGATGTAGCAGAGGGACTAGCGGGCGGTATGATTGAACCAGCAGACAGATTTTTCGAGGGACGCCGTCCATATCAATATCAAGCGGTATTCATCCTATATGGTTTAACAGTTATATTGTATATTGTAACATGTCTCAGTGTAACCGAACCATGCTGCAACAGCATGCGTACAATAGCACTGCACGGCAAGACTTCGCTGCTTTCCTGTCAGAGTATGCAGCGAGGCTGTTGACAGCCAGTAGAACTGATTGATTGCACTGATGGATTTCTCCTCCTTGTCGAAGAAAAATCTGCCAGATGCCAGCTATCTGGCATAAAATTATTGCCAAATAATTATCTGGCATGCCAGATAATAAAATAAGATTGAAGTATCTTTATTCGACTATCTGGCTTGCTTGTATTACTGAAAATTAGAATGGATGGATGGATTAGACAGTCTTTCAAGACATGACATACCAGAAGACGAAAGTCTTCTGGATTTTTGAGTCCTATTACAAGACAGTTGTAGCACTGCTAGCAGAAATCTGTGAGCTCACTTGCAGGCAAAGCGCTCGTAAAGAGCACCCGTGCGCCTCGCGCAGACGCGCCCTTCACTCGGAGCTTCGCCTGCTAGTGTGCAGTGCATACAAGTCTGTGAGAGCATTACTAACAGTGCTACATCTTACACTTGTCTCATTTGTCCAATTTAGTTGTTTTTAATCTCAAAAAGTATACATCCAAAAATTCCCCTCTTGTCAACAGTTTCGCTATGGGTTGAATGACTTAGGGAATGCACTAGATCGTAAGTTATCAAATTATTGCCAACTAAATCCAGCAAATTAATAAAATGTAGATTTCCTGTAATCTATATAAACGTGAGCAAGTTAAGTTATAAACACAGCCAATCAGAAACCTAGGAACATCCGGTTTCTCTGCGAAATATAGCATTCAACTAAAATATTTGTTAAAATATTAAAATATCAAATAAAATATTTTTTGAAATAAGGTCACGCTTTCTTCGGTGATGCAGTCAAGATTTTGCAATCTTGACGTATACAAAACTTCAAATTTTTTCACCAATTTTCTATATTTTAAAGCTACTTCCAGGAAACTAAATTCGTTGGTGATACCGATGCTGCAAACTAGAACGTGGCAAACTGAAAAATAACATTTAGCGTTTTGCTGGGATAATCAGCTTTTTACTCCCAGCATTTATTCTCAGGTACGCTCAAAAATAAGAAGTTTGGTACAAGGTCTAGCAAATCTGAGCCAAGAGACAGAGAACAACGATAAGATTGTAGAGAAATGACACACGCATTAGCTAAATATTAGCTAAAAATTGCAAAAACATCGTAAAATTTTGAAACCTTTTTCAAAAAACTAGCAACCGTTGTGTAATTGTTTAAAAATTCTTAAAACTGCAAATTTAGGCCTAGATTTTGGCGAAAATCAGAATCAGTAAAAACTTTTTGTCAATTCCGTCCCCCCCCCGAATTTGGAGCATGTACAGAGGCAGGCAAATTCATACGAAAAGCGGTACGTCCTCTCAAGAATCAGTGTGCTTGTTGATGCATATTAGTAGTTCTAATTACAAAATTCAGCTTTTCTTTGCATATCATTAAATTCAAAGAGTGACTCATGGCGTATTCTTGAAGGGATACCAAGATGAGCTCATAACTTTTAGCGGACCAATAGTCAACTTTTAAGTGGAACTACGCGTGACTCAAAGCTGGTGACTCATGCACTGTTTTGTTGCTCGTTCGGAATCAAACAGTCTCCTCAGTTAGATCAAGAGTCTATAATACCAAGAGTGGGAAGCTTGGCCCTTCGTAATGGAAATGGCCTGCGAGATGCTCGGCACATTAAGGCCGAAATCTCGGGGGGGGGGGTACCATTGTTCAGCATGTGTTTATATACGTTTGAACTAAAACGCATCTGGTTGGCTAATCGCCTACCTTATGTCAAATTTACGTGTATAAGCGGACCCCCCCCCCGAGATCTCGGGGGGTCCCGCTTAGCGTTGTTAAGCATGTGTTTATATATATATATGCAGTCGAACTGAAACGCACTGATGAGGACTATGGTAGCTAAGTAGCCAATCAAATACATTTCAGTTCAATTGCATAAACACACGCTTAACAACGCTAAGCGCCCCCCCCCCCCCTCTGAGATCCCGGGGGGGGGGGTCCGCTTATACAGGTAAATTTGACATAAGGTAGGCGAGTAGCCAATCAGATGCGTTTTAGTGCAAACGCATATAAACACATGCTGAACAATGGTATGTGGTACCCCCCGAGATTTCGGCCTTAATGTGCCGAGCATCTCGCAGGCCATTTCCATTAGGAAGGGCCAAGCTTCCCACTCTTGGTATTATAGACTCTTGGCTAGATTAACGATTTGTTTTACTAAGGAGACGCACGTTATCTTAATGCTTCTGGGAAAAGCTACCGTTTCATGAAGCATCAAGCTGTTTGAGATAATTTGATGGTAACTGTTGCAACATTGCTTGTGCAAGTCTGCTAGCTCGAAAACACAAGAACTATGGTAAAGTGAAATGTGTTAGAAGCTTTGGCACGTACGTAGGTAGGTGTGTCGAAGCAAGTTGGATGGCTGGGCAATTGGAGGGGGCGGAAAAGGCGCTTTAAATAGGTATACCCGCGAGGATGTTACAAACTAAATACTGTTACACTCGTATCAGCGATGGAACCGGGTCAAGAGCTTCGATCGGGTCAAGAGCAAGAGACCTGGGGGCCAATTTCATAAAAATCTTGCAACTTGAACTTGCACTTGAGCCTTGCACTTACACTTGAACTGCAAGTTCAAGGTGTCAGTGTTTCATAAAACTTTTCCTGCTCTTGCGGAAAGCTTTCCTGCTACTTGTAGCTAAGCAAGTTGCAAGACTCGACAACTTGTAAACCCAAGTGCAAGTGCAAGTTTGGCTGATCTTTAAAAAATTAACCAAAAATATTTGAAATTTCATATAAATTTCGAAAATTAAAGAATTTGTTTGAAATTCACACTGTAAAACGACAATAATCCAAAGAGTATTGTCATAACAGTTTTCCAAAAAATATTAAAATTAAAATAAGTTATAGCAATTTTTGTCCAATTTGTTCAGTGAAAATTCACTCAACCACTTGCACCGCAAGTGCAAGTTGCAAGTCCATGTATTGACGATTGTTATGAAACAGATTCTGACCGCAAGTGTTAGCGGACAACTTGCAACTTGCGGACTTGCAACTTGCAGTTCAAGTGCAAGTCCGGAAGTCCCACTTGAGGGTTTATGAAACACTTTTCTTGTAACTTGCACATGCAAGTTGCAACTTGCATATGCAAGTTGCAAGTTTCAAGTTTTATGAAACTGGCCCCCGGTTTTCTTACGCTACCACAAATTTAAGAATTTTTTGTTAAAACCTTTGGTCTAATTTTTATATGATGCTCAAGCATGATATGAACTTTTGTTACAATTTCCACGCCAGAGAACATTGTTTCGGTTCCACGATTATTGTATTTCTTTAGGCAGATTATTCTGCCAACATAAAGATTGAAGATAACTGATCATATTACGTAATGCAGACAAAACACCAAGTTTCTAAAGTAGGCGTTCTTAGAGATACGCTTTAACACTTACCAAACACTGCAAAATTTTGACGGATAACTTATTGGTTTTGTCAACTTTCGTTTTTTCTACCTTCGTTCACAAAATGCGGCAGTCTAATTTTAACTTTTTATAAAACTACAACAAACTCTCACTAGTCATTTTTAAGGGTGGTGAAGATCATGAAAATAAAAAATTAGTTGTTTTAGGCAAAATCAAAATTTTTCAGATATTTTGGATTATCTGGAAAACCACTCATCGGATGACCGTATCACCGGTTCAGCTCAATCGGGTCACCTGGGGCCAATTTCATAAAACTTTAAACTTGCAACTTGTATGTGCAAGTTGCAACTTGCACATGCAAGTTACAAGTAAACTGTTTCATAAAACTGCAAGTGCTACTTGCGGACTTGCACGTAAACCGCAAGTTGCAAGTCCGCAAGTTGCAAGTTGCCTGACAACACTTGCACTTTAAATCTGTTTCATAAACACCGTCAGTACTTGCACTTGCTACTTGCACTTGCGGTGCAAGTAGTTGAGTTAAATTTTACTGAACGTTTTTTCGGAAGTTGTCTTTCTACCTTCAGTTTTGCCAGGTATTATTTTTCCTAAGCGATGTAGGTATACTTTAAACTACTAAGTAAATACATAATTGCTTTTTATAGTTGACATTAATTATTATTTATCTGTCAGGACTTCAACTATAACTAAATTCCTATTTTTCCTATATTTTCCAGTTTCCCTATATTTCGTTAATTCGTCCTATTTTCGCCTGTTAAAATTATTATTGTACTATTTTCAATTACTGGTACTCATTATAGCTATTTTTCTATTACTCTATTATTTGAATTCTTCACGTCGTCCACAAAAACCAAAGTATTAAGACTTTGGATTAAATAAGTAAAACATTGTTCCAAAATTAAAACACTTCTTGTAATTGCTTGGAACTCAATAATTTGTTTAAATTCTTAAGGCTTTCAGTTTTGAATTTGTAACTATGTTTGACGTTTTCATGTAGATTTAGCTGGGAACACAGGTTGTGGGCAAAAGATTATCGATAGTTAGAAATTGACAAGAATCCCTCCCCAAACAAAGGTCGCCCCTTCCTCCATCCAAAGTTTAGTTTACCCCGGTTTATAAATCCTTCATCACCTCACTAGTTCCCCAAATCTTCCACGCACACACACACACACACACCGGTGTCAAAGAAATTGAATATCCGGTCGATTTCCGGTTTTGAGCTTTGGAGTTTGCGATTTCATGGGCTATTATCTTATCTCAGCATCGGGTTGGTCCGGAAGTCAAATTATTTCATTAAAATGTTATTTTGTCTATCCCTAACAAGCATCAACCACAAATCTCTTCATAGCTACTGTAACTTTTGAATGACTGTTTTTAAAAATGGTTCAAAAATATGTTATATTGCATGCGACAAAGCTAAGCGTATGGGATCAAATCTTATATCCGGTTTAACAATTAGAGAAAACAAGCAAAATCAGCTCATTTTTAAAACGCTCCATCATTCAAAAATCATTCCAAAACTACAGCAGATATGAAGTAATTTGAGGTTGATGCTTGTTAAGGATAGAATTAATATCACTTTAATTAAATAATTTGACTTCAGAATCAACCGGATACTGAGATAATAGCCCATGAAATCACAAATTTTAAAGCCCAGAACCGGGAATCGACCGTATATTCGATTACTTTGACACTTTGACTTTACCAGACTCTCCTCCTCCTGAGGTTTCTAAAATATAAACTTTATATAAACTAACTTCAAAGGTCAACTTTGAACTTTGAGCATCTTTGCGATTTGGTTTCCGATAACCGGATATAAACGGGATATGATGATTTTAGCGGACTCTAATCCTCCTGAGGTTTCTAAAAATATTTACTTTATGTGGACTAACTTCAAAGGTTAACTCAGAACAGGCGCTCACAGTTCGGTTCCAAGACAGTTTGGTCAGACTTTCAGACTTTAGTGCTGTTAACTTCCATGAAACTTCACAATTATTCTGAGGCGGACCCTTGCGGAGTAGGGGAAGAACCTTCAGAGTCAGACTGCTGATGTATATGTTCCCTACTCTCTACCCACAAAATTTTAACCAGGCTGATTTTGACAGACCAAATCTTTGATATAAACTGCATTCACCTGAAAGCATTGTCAGTGATACAAAAGTACACTTTTCCAATTTTTATCTCCTTAAAAATTTAACCCCGCAGCAATATATAAGTGTGAGTATGAAAATGTTTGAGGGCCCGCTCAGTCATTTTTTGCAAACGATCGCAAAAAGTAATACTGCCTCTGCCCTTACCCAATTGGAGCAATAAAATGGCCATTAAAGAACAAATGATTACGTTTAAAAAAGTTGAAAGATATTGCAGTCTTTGCTATAATTGCACAAAATATTATGTTTCTTATCTATTTACATTATAAATTGCCAAAACTGCTATGGCAAATAAAATGAATCGCAAGGAAGATTGTGGAAGATTTGGGGAACTATTGAGGTGATTGAGGATTTATAAACCGGGGTAAACTAAACTTTGGATGGAGGAAGGGGGGAACTTTGTTTGGGGAGGGATTCTTCTCAATTTCCAAACCCAGCGCGTGTGTTCCCAGCTAATCTACATGGAAACGTCAAACATAGCTACAAATTCAAAACGGAAAGCCTTAAGAATTTAAACAATTTATTGAGTTCCAACAATTACAAGAAGTGTTTTAATTTTGGAACAATGTTTTACTTATTAAATCCAAAGTCATAATACCTTGGTTTTTGTGGACGACGTGAAGAATTCAAAAAATAGGATAATAGAAAGATAGCTACAATGAGTACCAGTAATTGAAATAGTAAGATAATCATTAACACGTGCCACGAAATGAAACTAACACTTGCATCAAAAAATGAACAGAACGGGCAACTTGCTACTTGCAACTTGCACTTGTATTTGTACTTGCACTTGCGTTGCAAGTTCCGCAAGTTGACTTGCAAACTGACCAAAAAATATCAAGTTGGCTGAAAAATTTTATGAAACACTGGCAACTTGAACTTGCAGTTCAAGTGCAAGTGCAAGCGCAAGTGCAAGTGCAAGTTGCAAGTTTTTTTATGAAATTGGCCCCTGGTAGCTGGGTCAAGTCTAAGTGGTCCGGCTGCATCACTGACCATGCTGCCTAATAACTTTTGTGAACTTTTGTGACAAGTAGGCATACAGTAGTTACAAAACCCTGAGCACTCCTAGGTTACAAGCAGTACTAAAGCAAAGTTCAGGCAATTCTCAGTAGAGGAAACTAACTGTTTTGGGCACAACTTGTTGACTATAAATTTTTTCATGTTTCAGACCAACAGTGAGGATGCCCAAAAAGATTTTGAAGCAAATCGCGCAGTTTGGACTCAACAAGGCCTAAAGGATTTTAACGAAAACAAGCCAACAAAATGATTGTTTTCATGACATTGTATCTGCAAAGTAGAGATATTATAGATATATATTTTTTGACAGAACAATGACAATCGTAAATAAAATGTTATAGTATCTAAGCACTGGTACAAAGTCAAAGCTCAGACATATGTTAACAGGTTAGAAGTAGTACAATATGCGATATTTGCTTAGGGCGTGGCAGGGCCAATTAACTGGCTGCTGACGCTACGTCCAACAAATGATTAGTAGGGTCTTCACTTCATTAGCTAAGTTCCTTTTAAACACAGAAATGCTGTTTGCTGAAACCACTTCGTTGAGAACACTATTCCAAATTGAAATTATTCGATAGTTGAAAAGTGTTTTCGAATATTTAAGCTACAGGTTTGAATAGGTTTTGGTTATTCCCACGAGTGACCCTAGTTAGTGCTGGGACCGGTTCCAAAAGAACCGGTAGAACCGGAACCGGAACCGGTAGGATTTTCAGAACCGGAACCGGTGGCTTTTGGAACCGGACCGGTTCAAGTGTAAATTTTGGCTGTTTGAAACTACAATCAAGGTTTATTTTGTAAAATTTTAAAATGTTACCAGGAATTTGAATTTAGCACTTGAAATTTAACCTTAATTTTGGAAATTGTATTTAGACTGCAATTTGGAGGACGGCTAAGTTTTTGTGTAAATGATAGACGATTTGATATCTATTTTATGGTATATTTTTAACGGCAGTTTTTAGTGAATGTTTTAAGTTTTCTGGAAAGGCTATAACTAACGAATAACTAAGGTGTATGTACATATGCGATGTTAGCTCTTCCTCAAGGTAGACAAAGGTCAAAACATTAAGGATTTGATGATTTACGGCAACTCGTCGAGCTTTACTATTGCCTCTGCATTTTTTGTGTGCTAAACTTAAACCGAAGCATACCAGCAAAGCAAATCGTAACTCCAGATTAGGGGTTAAGCTGAGCAATAGCATCCCTGGACCCTGAGATACAGTTCTTGATCAACAGTAATTGGCTAATTCTACCGAAGAAAAGAATGATTTTGACGGCTTATTAAAATATTTTCATATTTCATGGTCATCTTTTAGTACTTTTAGTCAACATTATGACCTAATCTGGGGTCCCCGTGACCCTAGGCCTAAAATCACTACCTCATTTGCATATTTTCACGTATATCTCCATAGTGCGCATTTTGACCTCATTCTTGCCGACACCTCACTCAATCACACTTACACATCTTGATGAGTTGTTTCCAGCTCCTAATTATATGATTTTCCTGCCTATACCTGAGTTCAAATAACTACCTGTGCTCCCCAATGCCCATAATCCCACGGGAACTCACATGGGGCACAATTTTATCAAACATACACATTTACAACTTCTGTTTCACATTACAAAACTTATACAACACTCGCAATGGATTACTATCGGCACATTCACCCAACATTCACGCTGTACCATTACTGGCATACTTATACAACATTCACGCAACACCTATTCCTATGTACTGGATTGTTAATATTCGGGTGTCTGCTAATCAGGTCACCCCTGATCCTGCCTAATATCTCAAGGTCAATCACACCCGGCAAACCTCACAACCTTTATCGCACAAAAGGAGTTTGCATGAGTTGCCTCATTCAAACACTCGTTTTCACACCTTCACAAAATTCAAATGCAAACTTTTCGCCTCTTCTTCCTCACTCTCGCAGTTCTCACGACCTTCGTCGAACAGAAGGAGTTTACGTGATCTGCATCATGCATACAAACACACAAGAACGAACATTTCACACACACTTTTACACATTCGAACTTAACTAATACATCCTAATTCCTGAAATTAAACATAATTACTAAACATAATTACAATTATTAATCACATTAACAATCCTAACTACAAACTTTTCCTATTTCTAATCTAAATTCTAGGTACTTCCCTAAACTACCGGTTTATGCACATTTTGAAACTTTCTCGTCGGAGTTGCTGTTTTTTATTTAACTTTTGTAAACTTTGAGGTTTGGGAAACTCGAATTTTAAAAACCTCACGTTTTCCTTACTTAAAACAAAATTTGATGGAAGTTTGCGAAAGCATGAGTGAATAATAATTGCCAAGCTATTATTAAACAAGATTACAGAAAATATATTTTAATTTACTGATCAGAGGAAGCCGGCCATTCCTCCCCAAAACTCAGAATTATTAATCAACAAGATAATGTAAAGGCTCAGGGTTTTAGATTCAGTTTGAGAATAACCTATATTTTAGAAACCTAACAATTTTGGAGCCGACCTAACGCTGAAAATAAAGACAATTATGCAAACAGTGATTTTTTTTGAATCATTAGCGCCTTCGTTACAGAATACGGCCGGCAACACCTTGTTACCGGCTGTGGCATGAAAACATCCCTATAACTAGCTTAATTAAATTAGGGTCGTAATTAAGGGACCCTCTATCTCATGCTCAAAAGGTGAGGTCCCCACTCAAATCCCGTAAACTACAAAACCCCCATAGTAACGAGGACCTTCTTCAGAATAAAAAATTGGCCTCTAAGGCCGTGACTTGGCAAAAAGGAAAAATGGGCCTCTTGCCCGCATAAATATAAAAAATGGCCCGGGGACCGAAAAAATAGCAAATATCTCTTCTTTTGTCCTAGCCAGTAAAGTTGGGTCGGGCATAATAAACCCAAAGACCCCTCAAGTTGTGAGTGTTCGTTGACCGTTCTTTTTCTGGCCCGAAGGCCAAAACATACAGAGTGATTTTCTTGAGTTTTGGGGAAATGATCTGTGTTATCCCCACGTTCTGCAAACCGCAGCCCGCTTCGGGGGACAATACACAAGAGAGTTGGAAATTTTTGCGACCTACTTCCACAAATGTGAAACGAACACTGAAGTGAATTTTGAGGATGGCCACTGAGCTGACAGCTCCCTGACAGCTCAGTGACAGCTAAGGAGGCGGGAAACTTCTTCGATTTTGGGTGGAAGCTTCTAGAAGTTTCTAGAAACTTCCAGAAGCTTCCTATCTTTTACACATGATGTTCCAGGCTCTTTTTGGGCCTAGTGGTCAGTTGGTGTGAAGATTAACGATAATGGCGAAATATTGCCCCCAGCTGACCACTTTTCTGATTAATTTTGGGGTGCGAAACTTTCTGAAATTTTATAAAATTTTGGTTAACATGTAAATGCAACCAAAGGGGGGAAGTTTCGGATCTAATTTTCAACTTTCACGAATTCAACTGAAAAGGGGCTCAAAAATCAGGCCAATCCCGGCCGATTATGGAAAAAATATTTTTAATTGCCTTTTTTAGGCACAATTTATACGTCTGTTTTCAACTTCTTAATTTTCTTTGGCTTCTCTTGTCCTGGCCCCCTACTTTGAAATTTCGAGTGAACTTTTGGCCACAAACAAGAGAAACCAACACAGCAAAATTAGCAGTAATTGCTCCCTATTGCTAGAAACTCAGTGTCCTCGCTTGACCGAGGAAGTAGGGAACAATTGCCTAAAAATGTGCATAAAAATTCTTACGTAATTTTCTAGCAACAACTAATTACAGGATATTATTCTGCGTATATCATAACCTATTTTCGTTAATTTTCGTTAATTTCAAATTATTACGGAGGAGGCTAAGCCCCCTCCGGACCTACCTATGTACACAAAAAGTGTGTACTAACTTTCTTTCTGGAGAGGCAATTCTCTCCTGGCCTCTTGGTCCAAACAAGAGTTCAAGTGAGGACAAGCCTCACGTAGAATGAGTGAATGGACGTAGTAGTACTCCCACTACTACGCTGTCTGGGAAGCAGACCGCTTCCCAGACAATGAAAATGGGAGTTTCCCAAAGTTAACATAAATGTGGGTGGGGACCAAATTTTGAGGTAAACCTTTTAAAGAGGTGACATTACGAAATTAGAAGTAATCCTATTAATACATTTTCATTAATAACTCACTCATTTTTGGGAGTTACAAGGTGGGGATTGCATTTTTGAAATCAAGAGAACATTGCCTTTCCAACGAGCCTAAGTTGTTTTCTAACCAAAAATTATTAAAATTAACTAATTAAGGCCTAATTACTACTAATTAATGAATATAAACACTAGCTAGCAGATGATAAGTTCATTTTACATTATATAACTACCTATATACCTATTTTAAGCCTACCTAAGTGGCCATCTTCCAAGATTTGGTCGTTTATTGCCTCAAAACTGCACTTTAGAGAATTTCTACGATCGTAAACACAAATTTGCGCGATTCTTTTCTGCCATTAGAAATTAAAATTGCTTTGGCACGGATTTCGGATGATAATGTGACTGAAAAGGTCCCATCCCGGACCAATTCCAGATCAAGGAAGAATACCCACTCTTACACTAGATCTCCTGCCAATTCACTCTGATCAACAATTTCTTTGATTTTGGTATTAGTTTCATGAGTGCGTTCTGCTATTCTTAGCATTTTTGATGATGAAATGCCCCTACTAAGTGATTATATGCATCTACTCCTATTATAAACTTAACCTTTGGGGTAAAGACCGGGACGTTAATTGCTGGTTTTAGTCTGGCAACTCTGATATTTTCTTTCAAATACAAAATATTCATACAAATATGAACTTGCACATTTGATTCTGGTAAATATGATGAAACATGTGAAACATAATAATCTCCAATTGACTGGACCTCAGCACATTTCTTCACATAATTAGCTTGATAAGCAATTTCAACCAACTTTGACCATTAATGAAAGTCTTTTCATTACACATTTCAAGTCCAAATGCTCCAAACTTTGCTGATGCTGGTAAGTCAATTTTCCATGCCCGGTAATCATTTTGTAAACCATCTTTGAACACTTTCTATTAAATTAATGTCTCTAATCAAGTATGGATTCCACACTTCAGATGCTGTTTCAACGCTTGATCTGACATTAAGTATTAAATAAATGTATTAGGAACTTGGGATCCCGCGTGATAAAGCATTTAAAAATTAAGCTTACCTTTTTAAAAGCGCTTGATGTTGTTTCAGAACAATGCTTATCGAATTTTAAATTTTCCTGAACAGTGATACACACCCAAGTCACAAGTAAATTTTACATGTTCCAGGAACTCATTTCCAAGAGAATAATCAACAGATCATTGAACCCAATATGTAAGATATAACATTTATGCACTGCCATTTATGCAATTTAACATTTACTAAGGTTTGAGCTATTAAATGGTGTATCTTCAGAAATATAGAATAAATCTAAGATTTGCCTCAATTCGACTGAATAACACGAAATTATACGAAAATCTGACTCAACTATGCCATATATGCATATCAATGCTTTGGGACTTTTCGTATACAGATTTGTATGGAGATATGTAAGCAAGAGTGTTCAAGCAGACAGGTGGCTTGTCCATGGATGTGTGTGTTGGTACGTGGATATGTGTATAATCATGAACTAGAAAACTGATAACACAGAAACAAGCAGTTCCCAAAAAATACATTAATCCTTTGTCGACTTGCCAACGCAAATGTACAGCTACGCCCTTATTTAACATAAAAGAAAGAATATTTGGAAATGAATTTTCTTTCTTTCAGAATAAATTTTCTTTCTTTCTTCTTGAAATAAGCCAAAGTTAAGGCAAAGATCAAACGTTTGAATGACATGTGACACATTTGAGCATTGATATTGTGTACAACGAATGCACACAGCGTTAACTGGGAGGGAATTAAATTACACTTGACCTTTACCTTAACTTTCTTTCCTCCTTCTTTATTTTAAAGAATCTTTCTTTCTTTCAAAAGAATTTTATTTAAAATCTTCTTTTTTTAAGCTGAAATATGAGCGTAGCAGTATTTGATTCATTATGTTACGTGTAACGAAAAGACTTGCCCTTTAATGCCTGAATTTCTTCAGGATTAACTGTGGAAAATGACCGATTTCACATTTTTAGCTGCAGTTTTTAACTGAGCACGCCTAGAGAGATGAGACTGCCACCAACAGATAGAGAATTAAATGCTCTACATTTTGAGTGTAAGCATTGAAGGGTCCGATGCACCCAGGAAAAGTTAGAAGCCGCCAAAGTCGGGAAAAGTACGAATTTTTGCTAAACTTTCTTTGCGAAAAAGCAACTAATTGATTTCTAGGTGCAAGAGTTGAATCTGAGATGGAGTAAACTATGCGTCGTCCTAAAGTGCATCATCTCCCGCATTTCCTGGTGGATTTTTTTCGCCGACGAAATACAGCACTGGATTCGTTTGAATGCAGTACTCTAACAGGGCTTGAAATCGTCAAAATTTTCATTGTCGGTGGAGGCTCTAGAAACTCGAATGTTACTGGATATTGTATACGTGGAAATATTCTCTCCCAAAATAGGAAAAAGGAGCAAATGCCCAGACTGCCAACCGTCAACTGGACCCGTCCCTAAAAATAGGATGTCGAAAATCGCCACGTGGGCCATATGTCCCATCCGATATTACAGGATTAATCTAGACGATATATTGAGACTGGAAATTTATCCATCTGATCGCCACAACCGACAGACGTGGAGAAGGAAATCTACTCTTAAGCTTTAGATCAAGCTAGCCTAGTGTGGGTCTAATTTGATCTAGACAGTACGCCGTAGGGTACGTGAGTTCGATGAGATGGAGTAAAGCCTTTCTATTGCCTCATAGAAAGCATTATCGAGAGGGCAGTTCAGATGTTGTACTGCAGCGGGACACTGATTAATAGCAAGACTCAGCTCTTGCTCCAAATCGAATTTGTCAGCTAGACTAATTCCTAAACTCTATATAGTCGACTCAGCGATTTCTAATTCCAACTCCGCTACTGGGTACTAAGTTTAATATTAATTAAATGTGTAGTGTTTAGGGTTAAACGACTAAATTAAAATTTAACTACTAAACCTTGTATTATTCAAGGCTCCAAAAGACTGTATTCGTAAGCAGTGGTTTTGCACTGAAAGTTGAAAAGGTCTGAGAGAGTACCGGAGTCAACAAGTATCCTTGCTCAGCAGAACTAGATTTCAGAGCACTATCAGCACAGCGAACAGAAGAGACGACTCTCGGTCATGTTTTAGATCCTTCGGACTTAAGTGGCCTGGTTTCCGTCTACCTACTCCGGGATTTGTCCGCGTTAGGTCGTGAGTTCGAATTTCCAAGCTTCGTTTCCATTCAAGGCCAGTTCACCTTTAGCGAGCAACTGTCGTGTTCTACAAAAGCCCACAGATCAGTACCTTCTAGAATCAAGCAGAAGAACAACACCTCACAATCAGAACAACTATCACACTTCCAGGGGAAATACTTGGGCACAAAATTCTCAGTGCCTGGGATTGCCTCGTAAGCTACCCGAACAATCTAGTCTACGTTCCAAGGACGCTGATAGCCACAAACCACAACCTGATGAACTGGAATAAGGGTCTCTTTGCTAAGATAATGAAATGCCTCTAGCTCAAAGCTCAAAACTAACAGTCTGAGCAAACTGAACCACAATTCGCGCACTCTCATTCGCAATTAGACAAGACCGGTAAAACTCTTGCTGCCAATGGGATATGACAGTCCCAACTAGGCTCGTAATCAAAGCTTAACTAAACCCTAAGATCCTAGCAGAATGAACTACGGAATCTACCAATTTTAGGGTTTAATGTGCAACAGTTACGTGCAGACGAAAAGACTTTAAGAGTTGCAGACCGTAGATAATGCAAGTAATTAGGTACAGCACGACAATTTACTGACTGTGCAGAACAATACAAATTATAACAAACAATCGCTGAAAACCAAATTCAAGCACAAAATGCAGGTTATCTATACCAACAATACACTTAATCAACTAGCAACCACACAGTCAAAACACAGCAAATTATAACGTCCTAAAGGGTCGTACTATTTAAACCTAGCCATGATGAATTATACCTTGATAATAACCTAAACCTAACCAGCAGTCTGACATACAGATTAACCCGGAATGAACCTTAAGAGAAGATTTAAACCTACTAGACTTGATTAGAACCTGAAACCTATGAAGATTTCGAATGAATTAATTATAGATCGCGAGTCTGGTACAGTCTCAGATACAATGATCACTATATTCACTTTTTAACTATATGGATATCGAGCAGAATCTGCCTATATGCTTTTATTTTTATTTTTATTATTAATTAAACAGTCAATATTGCGCGGATTTCCGCCCTTTCCCTGGGTGCTAGATATCAGTACTGCCTGCCCATAACAAGACAACCAGACCCTAATATCCAACTTCCTGCCTTCCTTCTTAAGCGGCCAACAAATTTTAGAGAGGGTTTTTGATTTCCCCAAACAGTTTCAGAATTTAGATTTCAATAGACCTCAAAGAGACAAGATCAGAGAAAAGATGACAAAGAAAACAGAAGCACACATAGTTCATTTTAACAGAGTTCAAAAGTAAACATTATGCTGCTTCTTCTTTCTTGGAGGTTCCCCAACGCAGCCCACAACCGAAGGTTTGATTAGTCTTGCAACAGACCTTCAGAAATCCGTGAAGCGGCTAGAAGTTCACTAAGGACAGCTTTGATTTGGATCAGACGTCAGGTCGAGGGAACAAGGTCAAGGGTTAAGACTCAGCCAGGGGGAACGGACCTGCACGGCAGATGAGCGAAGATGGGTGTCGGAGAAATCACCCTGTTGCTGTACTGATGAATGTGCACCCCGCTCTGCCGTGATTGTTTATCCCGTAGGCTGTTCAAAAGAAGCAAAGTTATTGGGCAATATCCTTTGACTCCGGGTATTCCAGTGACTGAGAGAGACCTGGATCCAATGAGAGCAGCGAAGGCCAGGGGATCAGGATAGATCTCACACCGTCGGCAGTGAAAGGATAGGATCGGGGGTCCGAGATCTCAGGAGCAGGAGAGGAGGCAGCGATTGATCGGCAGCAGATCCACAGGCACAAAATTGATCCAGACAGCGGCACCGCAAATGGCTAATCTGAATCAAATGGGTTAAAACCAACTGTTGGGATCTTTCAGAGAAAGACCCCAGCATATTTCCTGGGTCCAGGAAATCGTCCTTAAGAAGCCGAGTTGAATGTTTGAGAAATTTAAGAAGTTTAGGGAAAGTTTAAGTACGCGTTCAGTGGTTACAAATGGTGCAATTTTAAGTAAAATTGTTAACTGTTGGGAGTTCCCAAAAATCCTAACTTCTCAGTGGACTACCTCTGGAAATACGCTACCCAGGTAATATCATATATTACATACGACATCAGAATCGTTTATGACAATCAAATGGTAAAATTAATTAAAGTTAACGGAGATTCTCAGGGGAGTTTATGTAAAGTAGAGGACTTCTAAGTCCTCTAAATAATCTCAAAAGTAATTAGCAGAAAAGGTGGGAAATCACCAAAAGCTAAACAGAAAAGGAGAAAAAGGGAAAGAAGATAAAGGGGGGACAAATTCTTAAACCCCCTCCCAAAGTCTACAGAACTCCCATTGAATCAGGAAATAGCTAGTGTAGAAACACTAGCTCTTCAACCCAGATTTGGGGGAAATTTGGGCATAGCAACACCCTGAAAACGAAAACAAGAGAAAGGAAAGAGTGAAATGCCAAAACAGTTAGGAAGAAACAGTAAGACTGAGGTCGAAAGTCAGTTGACCTGTCAATAACCACAATTTCGGCAATAATTGTCTTGACTGGCCGAAATAGCCTTTGGACAAAAACGGTGCGCACTAAATGATTCTGATTCGGTCAAACCTGCTGGTAATTATAACATGACTTTTGGCGGGTTCTGGTGTGATTACACAAGCGGGAAAAGGGTAATTAAACTAATCCCTTTCCCCTATTGCAGAGATTAAGGGAAAGATTAAGACCAAAGATAACTTTAAGGTAAACGCATTCAGGCGAGAAGTTGACACTACGTCAATTTTCGCAAAATAGGAAAAACAAGACACAACACTAAAACCCGAACCAGAGGGTCCCCTAGTTAAAATGAAAGACTGCTGATTAGGTAGGTACGTAAGTAACTAAATTAATAAATTATTAGGTACGAGCCGTTGAAAACAGTTGCAAATGACAATACAATACAGTACAATGAGTTCTAGCTGCATGAATTAAAAATTTCTTCAAGAATTAAAATCATTTCCCTTTTTGCCGTTGAGTCACAGCCGACCTGGACTCGAAGAGTGCAACATTGGGATCGTAAACTGCCATCAACAATATAAGTCCTTGTTACGAACAAATTTGTAACATAAAATCTGGCAATAAAACGGCTCATTAAAGTTCCCCATTAGTTAGGTGGGAACTTTACAAACTACAAAACTTTAAACTTTTTCAAAAAGCGACAGAATTCGACAATGACTAAAACAAATGTTCATTGACGGACACATTTTGGAACGCTGGGTTTGGAGCTACTGTTTGTGGAATACTGTATTCAGTTACTCTCATTGCGTTCCAACAATCCCACGTAGAAACGTTGTCAACTCAGATGCAAGCTTTCAAATCACGGCTACTGAAAGTGACCAAACCACTGACACGGGTGATTGGGTTCACTTTTGCATTGTATACCATACCTCCTATTCTCAATCTCTTTAATATTTTGTAAGTGCAAGCCTTAACGGATCTACGGATCCCCTTCTCGATAAGATATGATGAAAAATTTGAAAAAATGAAAAAAGACGAGAGCCGCGGCCTTGAAATTATTTACCGGAGAAAGATAAGGAGGACAAGCTCACACTCGAAAATGCAAGACCAGGGCTGCTTGTGCGAGCTACGCTCCGGTTTACTGCCAACAATCCAGGCTTCAATCTCAGCACGATCCCATGGCTGAGAACAGGTCCAATAGAAAGTCACCTCCAAATGATCAGGCTCAACTAGAGAACTACCGTCAGCTACTAAGATGATGCTTCTGAAGTTGAGTTGATTGTGATACTCAATACACTGATTAAATGGCAAACTGGCTCACTAATATCACTAAAAACATTACGGTCTCCCTTTTCTGATCCAAAGATAAACTGAACGGGCTCCAGACTGATCTGTGTATCCTGATATCGTCGACTCGGCGATTGTTGTCCAATCTAATACCCATTACAGAGAACTATACTTGGATCCTAATTAAACTAATTACTATGACTCCACAACTACAGATACGGCGTATTCTGGGTTGTTCTACATCTGGATTGTCCTACACTAGCTGATTGGTTCTTTGTAACTGCACGTGTTAATTGTGGTCTCCTCCTAAGGTAGTGTTAACTACAGTATGACATTTCACGTATACAATAGCTGAGTAATTCCTTAAATTTTAAATGTAAATGTATTATACGGTAAAGGATATGTACGTAATAACTTTTTAATTCCTTCGCGGCATTGTGAAGCATTTTAGCTTAAAATTGTAGAATCTACTTGAAAATGATATTATTTGGATAAAATATTATTTAGGTGCAATGATAAGCAAAGTTTAGTGACTGTTTTCAAAAGCTTTATTACCACCTAAAAGCTGCTAAAATTTAACTTAATACGGGATAATTTTTGGAATTGGCAGAAATTGAAGAATTTGTTCAAAAGTTTTCTTTGCTTTAGCAATTTCTACAAATTTAAAATTTTAACGAATTTCACATTTAAAGTAGCACAACATGTTATTTGAATCTTTATAAAAAATGAAAATACCAACAACAAATTAATATTTTCCACATGAAGACATAAAAATTTCCTTTATATTCATCTTTAAGACAACTTTCACGTAGGTGTTCTTATTTGCTATGACACCCGCCAATTTAATTGTGTAGGACAATCCAGATGTAAGACAACCCGGAACAAACCACACATACACAGATCAAACATCAGTAATTCTTGCAACGATTGATACTATTTGAATTCGTTCAATTAATTCGTGTCTTTGGCATGGCTATGTCTATTCAAAACGTGTCACTACAGTTTGGGAACGAATTCAAACTTAGGACAAAGACTTAGACACTTCAAACAAAACGAGGAAGAGAAACTAAGAAGAATCGTAATAACATACAGGGGGCCCAGAAGCCCAAGATTAAATATGCAGTACATATGGAAGTTAGTTTCTATGTAGTTTACTAATTAGTTAAGATTCCTATTTGTTCGAAATATTAGTGTAAAATAAAACTATTTCTTTCTTCTTTTAGGAGTGACATTGTGCATCAAATTATAGAGGGATCCTCCTCTGTCTGACTCAAGCGTAAGACTCGCGCAAAACCTAATCTCACTCCTTTATAATGTAGAAGGGAGGACATGTCCACAGACATTCACAGCCACGCAGTGTAGACATTTGTAATAGACTCTGTCAGATCTTTGCTGGATTTCTCTGATTTGGAGGGGGTCGTGATCTCCAAATAAATCTTTGTTCGGTTCGGGGTCGTATGCAGTTGGCTAGGGCTAGAGTAGACTATGCTAGACTAGGCGAGATCTGATCAGGATCCAAGACACGAGTCAAGGTCGGCACGCAAAGATGAATCTTCGCTTTGATTGATGCACCGGCTGTAGTGGTGTTCTGACAACCAGGGCTCAATAGCTGACCTAAATGGGGTCAAACGGGGTGAGTTCGTTTTAGGCAGGGGAACTGGGATTTATAGTCTCAATGGGTTACTGTAGTTCAACTCTAACCTCAATACGGATAGAGTTGGGGATCTCTGAAACCTACGCGAAAGCCGAAGCAGCTAAAAAGGATAATTATTTATTATTACAAAATAAACACACAGGATTACTAAATTCCAGCAGACAATGGTTCACTGCAGTTACAGGTGTACAATCAACAGTCTTACAAGATACTGTCTGCCAGAATTGCCTTTTGGTTTGGTTTGACTGGTACTTTCGCGATTAGGGCTGGTTATGCGGTTTCGGGGTCGTTACAGTACTATCTTCAGGTTTATATACCCACTCTAGTGCTGATATGGGCTAACGACTAACCTTTATCCTATGTGCTTTAACTTAACTCAACTCTTAGGCTCTGTGCTAGCCTCTACTGTGACTCTGTCCCTTACAATAACTCTTGGGACCACGCACACACAAGGTATACTAATTAACAACTGTTTATAATCCGAATCGAGTGGGAGCGAGGTTGGCTTTGCTCTGGCGTCTCCGTATAATTGACTGCCCAGAATAACTGAATTTCGAGAAGAGTTCCATCTCTGAAATGGATAATCACAGTTACAGGCGGGGAGGGTGTCGGTTATTGTCGGAAAGGTCGGATCGGCTTCCTCAGATTGTTATCTCAATATTAATACAAGAATACAGATTGTCAATTGGTTTATAGAGAGGCTTCAGTGGTGAGGATCAAAGCGTAGGCTGTACCACTTTCACTGAACATGATGTTTTTTGGAGATTACAAATGAGACAGGTTTTAGGTTTCACGCAAAGTTCCCAAGATGAGACAGGTAGTAGCCGCTCTCTCAGCTAATCTGCGTTATTGACGCAACCCAAAGATGGTCCAAACAAGTACCTATTAGGCAACTGAACAGGGCCGGAATACTGGAACTGAGATAACACTAGCAACAGGATCTGCTTCCGGATCCAAAATACTACTGATACTGATACTGATACTGATAGGACTGGACTGATCTCACGTTCCACCAAACTGATACACTGAGACTCGATCGCTCACTAGACAGATGACCGGACTAAGCTTCAGGCAACAAGCAAAGGCGCTGAGGTGAAGATCCGGCGGGCTACCTGAATCAAATGGGTTAAAACCCATTAGAAACAGAGGTGGTGGGGATTAAAACCCCAGCAACTATTGTCCGGACCGATTGGCTTTCACGTGCGGGTTCAAGACCCGAATTGTGTATTGCGTAACGTATAATGTGTTAATGTTATAGTTTTAGGTCGAAACAGACGAAAGTTGACGTTTTGGATGGTCAAACGAACGAGGATGACCAAGCTCGGGCCGTTCCGGCCTACTTGGCTAAATATGCAAATGAGGCTGTGACCGAGCCTCCCACGGGCATGGAGTCACATATGCACTACTCAGCATTCACTACAGACTACTACGTACTACCCAGTGTATGAAGTGTAACCTATTCGCTATGATTGAGGAAAAATACGTAATTAGGGCCCAAATCTGGCCACTAAACAGGATAATGTTAACTGTTACCGATTATTACTGACCGTTACTTATTACTGACTACCTGATACTGACTGAGGCCTATTTGATGCACTACAGGCCTAACTAGACTTAATAACGACAATTATAACCCTAACCTGGGTTGGTAACCTGCTACTGGGTTCCTAAACCATATTACCGCAATTATGCAAATGAGGTTACCACCACTCTTAACCTGGGCCTAGAAATCTAACTGGATAATAGTAGATTGCCCCTTCCTTGCAGAGGGCCCGCACCCTGAATCGGGTGACTTACGCAGGCCTCTGGGGGTCAGTCTGCAACCGGATTTCACATACTGATAACAACTAATAATTACTAACGATCCTAACTAAGATTATAATACTAACTAAAATAACTAGTACTAACTATAATTGCTAGAACTAACTGTAACTACTAAACTGACTAATATAGAACTAAACTGTTATTTCTAACCTAACCTAACTGTTTAATATATATGTGTTCTAATTGCTATACCTAACTACTGCTTAGTATTATGGCCTAACTAGTTGTTTCCCTACGGACTACACTCAAGACCTCCGCGAGGGGTTTACATGAGCAGTCCCATTCAAGCTTTAAGTTAAGAAAGGGAGCCGGTATTCCCTGGTTAACGTCTTAATAATTAATAGATTAAACGACATTTAAAAGTTGAATTTTCTGTTTTAGAAGGTTTTAGAAAACCTAGCGTTTTTATCCGGCAATGATTAAAACAATACACGGTTATAACTGTGGCTTTTAGGGCAGTAGTGAAAAGACATGGCCGGCAACTCTGGTTGCCGGCTGTGGGGATAAGGGGATCCTAACCTGAATGACCTACTCCCGGGGAGTGGCCTAACTCCCCTTCCTCAAGGTGGGTAGGGGAGGGTCCTCCCTTAAAACTAACTACCCAAGTTTATGTTAATTTTGGGGTGAAAAATTGGGGTTTTGGGGTGAAAACTGAGAGGGTTAAAAAGGGATAAAATAGTGGTTTTAGAGTGGGTTTTGACTAAAAATGAACCCACGAGAGTTTATTTGTGGATTGGGCCAAAAAGGGCCTTTTGGGAAAAATACATAAAATGAAGAAAATGGCGATTTTAAAACCTTTTTGATGAGAGTGATTTGCGAGGTTCGACTGCTCGCAAATCACCAGGGAAAGCGCGTGAAAAGAAAAATGGGATTACAGACAATACCCCAGAGGGTGGGGCGAAAGGCCCACACCCTCACAAATGCAACTATGCAAAATAATGGGCACTGGGCCCGAAAACTACTACAAAAATGGTCTTCCGGGGTCCAAAGACCCCGGGTAATTCGTGAGAGTGGAGGGACCCGGGGACCGCCTCTCAGGCAAAGGGTCCCCGGGTCAGAAGCAGTGCACCCCGTGAGCCGTCCGAAGACATATGGGCTCACAGAGGTGGCCAGATCGTGAGTGCCTGGCTGGCAGTAGCTGAAATAAAAACCATAAGGGGAAATGGGGGGGAACGGGAGAGGTGCTATAGTCCAGGCGCAAGACACACCTCTCCCGGGTACATACGGACAAAAAAGGGGGAAACAACAATGCTAGTGTTATTAGGGGAGAGAGACCGACCTCTCTCCCCGACTGCCAGCCAAGCACTGACTGCAAACTGCTAATTGCAGTCGAGACCCCGTCGGGGGCTGTCCTTTCAGCTTCTAACAGCTGATTGGCTGTTTTGGATGATCACGCTTTTGCTATTGGGCTACCGAGTCGTGACCTACAGTAGCCCACAGGCGCGTCTGGCGGCTGGAGGACCCCCAGATTAATGGGAACAGATGACCCCTAAATCAGACAGAAAGGCGGCCAAAGGCCGGATTTTAAGTATCAAGTTTTAGGGGTCTCTGCTGGGGCCCATAAATCTGGAGTAAACAGAAACTCCAATATTTCTTGAAACCTGGTCCTCCAGCGGCCAACACAAAAGGGCTCCCTTTGCTTAGTAGAAAGCAAAGGGGCCTCACCTGTTGGGTCCATCAAGGACCTAGAAGAAGGAAAAGAGAAAAACAAATTACTTAAGAATCGTAGGTACCTATGTTAAGACTAGAAAAACATAAAACTACCTAGAATTATCAACTACCTAGAGTTATAAGTTACCTAAGTACCTATTATTACTGCTATTATTGTGTATATGTATATATTTGTCTACCTAATTTGTATGCCGAGTAGTGCAAAGGCTGGATTCAGCCTTTTGTGAGTGGGAGGTCAGGGGCCCGTTGCATAAAAATTACAATAAGTTAATAAGTCCAATAAGTCATATACAATAAGCGAATTTGCGTTGCATAAAAGTCATAACCAAATAAGTCATAAGCGACTTATTAAAATAAGCGATTTTGGAATTAAAATAAGTAAATTTCATAAGCGAGCGTTGCATAAAATTTGGCAATAACTATTAACTTATGAAAAGTCGCTTATTAAAATAAGCGAATTTGCAATAAAATTTCAAGTTTTATTGTATTAATTTTATAGCAACAAATGTACAGAAAACGGTAAATTTAGGCTTTTCCGAACGGTTGCAATACTGGTAGAAATGCCCAAAGTACTCTCCTTTAAAGAATTACTGTTTTTGTGCTTTATTAGTAGCGTAAAGTTGAAAATAAAAAGTGCCAAGACCGAAATCTTAACGATGCAATAGCAACGAAGCAAATTCCACATTCCGTTACCACATAAACAATGCTCTAAAAATTGCTGAACCAAAAAAGCATATGGTCCGTCATTATTTGAGTTAACAATTTACACAATGAAATTTTACCTCAATTCTTAATAATAAGGCTTTTGTTTGCTAAACTTTTTCGTTTATCTTCCCATAAACTAATTGTATTGCTCTTCGTAGAACTGAAACATATTTGCAATAAGTAGACAGCTATTTTAGCTGAACTTATGACTTTTAGTTGCCATTTCAGTTGAGCTAATGACTTTTCGCTTATTATAATTCAGATTTACTTATGAAATAATCGCTTATTACAATAAAATTTTATGCAACACCTCGACTTATTGTATATGACATATTAACTTATGAACTTATAACTTATCATTTTTATGCAACGGGCCCCAGCGGTGACCCTTATAAGGTCACTATTATGTGACTTACGTGAATGAATGCATGAATGGCATTCGTTCACGTAAGGTCTGGGAGCTTTCCACGCTCCCCAGACAAACAGACGGGCGGTCAAAGATGAAAGGCCGACCCGTAAAAGGAAGAAGAAAAAAGGGGAGGAGTTGAAAACTCCCTGAATAATGAGATTAAAACAGTACGTGGATTTTTAAAATGTGTAATTTAACTTGTACTTTTTGTTGTTTCAGGGATTAAAGAAGAAGAACAAATTGTATTATTGTGTAATAGTTCCGTTCGTTGTGTAAATGTTGTAATAAGGTAAAATAACGTGTGTTTTCTTGCTATTCAAGGTGGAATTATGCCAAAATTGGCCGTGATGCAACGCTGACGAAAGGGGCACAAAAGGGGGGAATTTAAGGGGGTCTCAAATACGACCGCCCTTGTATAAGGCTGATGTAATAGGAGTTTATGTAATCGTGGGAGGCCTCAATACGGCCGTCCCACACACGTACAGGAAGGGCAAAAGGTCAAAGGTTCGAATCCTTGCACTAAGAGTTGAGATATCCTAGTTAATTATGCCTATGTTAAATAATTCTAACACCTAATGAATTCACTAATTGATGTAGTTCAAGGGCCTCAATACGGAACACAGTTAATACACCTTAACTAAGCCCTGTTGATCAACCAGATTATTGTGATTTTTGGGGCAATTCTGGCAGTTCTGACAGACACCTAATACAGGTACAAGTTATAATCGACAACGGCAGATACGGCTTGCTTCTATATACAATTACCTGGCATAGATAATTGGACTGGCCATGAGATCTTCAGTAGAACCAATTAATAAATCGCTGAATTCTAGCTTTTAGATAGTTTTCCTAGTAAGGTCCTAGTTTGTCTTTAATTTGGCCCTTTTGTACTAATTTTAATAACCTATTCCTGGTTGCTAGGTGAGGCTGTAAGGACGTGAAACACCTTTTTACTGAATGAAACAACAATTATAGTGATAAAAACAGTAATTTCATTACACATTATACATTCACACAGACTAGGAGTAGGGTACCTGTGAATGAAACCGATACAGATCATGTTGAAATTTGAAGGGATTCGAAACTTATCTAAACTCAACTCACGGTGAACGGATTTGCTGGGCAAAAGAATATTAATAAAGTATTAGCAATGATTTCACCGCTACTATCTTGAAATTAATAAACTGGGTATCGTCCCGGCAATGCTTCGACAACTGTAAAACTTCTTCGCTCCAATTATGCGTATATCCTTTAGCAAAAATCATGCTTTGCTGAATTCGAACCAAATCACCGACTTTAAATTTAAACTTTTTTAGAAACTTTTCTCCAGTCGAAGGGCACAAATTCTTGTTAACTTGATTTACACTTTCCTCATTAACTTCTATCGGAGCCATTTTAATACAACAATACATCGATAACGCCAGTCGCCAAGTATTATTATCAGTCAAGTAACGTATGCATTTTTTGAGGGACGGAGATACTGACAGAATAATTGCCATAGCGATTATCCGAGGTGTTCTACAAGGCTATCCGTACGTCCATTACGTCCACCGTAATGGAGGTGCTGTGGTAGCTCCACCAGACAGGCGGCCACCCATTGACAATCTCAGTAAATAGCTCAGGAGGAATTTTTGAAATAGGGTGCTAGATCTTATTTTTTGCTCAAGCTCTAGACTTCACATGATCCTCCGCTTGTAGCGTAGTAAGAAACCACTGCAAAAACCACTGAAACCAGCTACAGAAGGTTCATTGCAGCTTTTGTTTGAGGATTTCTTCTAACATAAAATTTATTCCTTCTTTTTTCATCATTGCCAGCACAAACTGGTTATTGATCTCCGTTCCACAGTCTGTGTTAAAGTATGTGGCTTTCGAGAATTAGACTTTTTAAGATCTTTAGTTATGGCATCTCTTGTAGTATCACCCTTTTTGTTTTTCAAGTGCTCCATCCAACAAATTTGGAGAATCTGTCAATTACGACTAACAAATATTTGACTTCGTCATTCCATTTACTCAACGATGTCATATCTGCAAGATCAGCTTGTCGTCGTCGATTCCCGACATTTCGTAACGATGCCTAGGTGGTTTATGAAGAGTGAACGTATCCTGAGTGTCTAGCCAGTCCTTAAGCTCATCTCGAGAAATATCAATTTTTCTATGCTTTGCTTGATTTACTAATGGGTTAATGCCACTGAAACTGTCCACAAAAGGTGGAGTAAAGTAAATAGATGTAAGAGAATCAGTCATGTTTTATTCACAAACAATATATGTATTGTTTTTATTAAATTTCAAAATGTTCAAGCACCTTGTTTTGTGATGGTAAAACCTCATAGTTCGTCGTTCAGCAGCTCTACATAACTGCCAGACTCTTCCGGGATCATTTGATGATGAGGATGATTGTAGTCCTCCTAGAGATATGCCACCAATTTTATAAACCTTATCCGGAAAGTCTCCTTCCAAACAGCTGTGTTCATAACCGGGAACCTGGTATTCTACCTCCTCTCGGTCGACTTCTTGTGTGCTACCGAAACAAATTGCCTTGGCGAAATTCAAAGCCAACTTTCCAAATGCGGGACCCATTTAATTGATTGTTGCCATTGTTGAACTGAATTTTTTATACTTACGAGTTATCATGACGGATTATAATTACTACGACGCACTAGTACGTTTTCTATAAGTACAGCTTGATTATCAGTTTTGAAAAAACTTTTACTTGGGTGGGAATCAGTCCCACACCTCGAAAAATAAAACAGCAAAAGTTTTGACACTTTTGAAAGAATTTTACTTTGATGGGAATCGCCCCCACACCCTCACAAACCAAATACAATAATTTCTCTAATATTAGAATAATTTTTTAAGGAATTTCCTAATTGAGACCAGTGAATTTACATTCCCAAAATTATTTTAACTGTATTTCGTTTAACCACAGTATTGTTCTTTGCATTTTCCAGCGTTCGTTCTTTGACACCGCAGCGAACAGTTTCATTAAGTGCATAGCATGTAACTTATTCTGTCCCCAAAAGTTCTGAACTTTTGTCCTAGGAACACAAACTAAATCTTGGCAATATTTATTGGTTTATTGCCTCAAGAATCTTACCAATTAAATTTTATTTTCTAAATTGGAGGGCGAGGATTTTCTGATCACCCATGAAGCTGGTTAAATAAGCTAAAAGAGCAGATTTTATGACTTTAAAACTTTTCCAGGAATGACTGTGCTTATTTTTGATTGATGTTTAAATTAGGTTAAACTCTTCATCTCATATCAACAAACTTCATTCGGTTAAACTTTATAAGAAATCGGTCGTTTCGGTGATTGAGTCGAATCCTCAATCTTTTTGAAAACTACATACTTGCTACCTTTGAAGCTATGTCTTTGCCTATTGTAATAGATCGAGTGTTAGGTCATGTCATATACGATTGGAAGAATCATGTCGACATCGCGATGATGTAGTCTAAGACGCTAAATACGACTCTGCCAAGCTTAGGACAGGATTTATGACATCCCTCAACTGGGGATCATTAGAATGTTCTGGTGAGTTATGCTTAATAACGTAAGAATAACAAGGTATTTTGGCTCCAAAATTGAAATGTGTAAAAAAAACCTCTGAAATTTCGGTTGTCAAAGGTTCAAAATGTTTTCCAGCTCTGTGTGACATTTGTTGACTGAAATAATTGGCATTTATTTATGCACATCTTAACAGTGTACGCACCTTAAACTTTCTTGAAATTGGATAAAATTCTGGATATACATAGTGCCTAAGATCACAAAATATCTAAAGATTTCGTAAAATTAAACATAACGCATATCTAGTTATCATCTCATGTCATCCTATCTATCTTTATCTTCTTATCCATAACACATGTCCGTATTAAACCAATACGTCAAATGGAAACTTTACACATTAAAATCATATGATGAAATTTTATCTTCGATATCTCCCGGCTAATATTAACTCTAGTGTAATAATCAGCAGCATTATATATATATGAGTCGATTTCTGAGTAGTTCAGATATTGAATCGTAGTCAGCGGACAACCTTGGAAAATCAATTTTCTTCATATTTTGTCAGTTGATTAGGTTTGGCAAGCACAGTAAAACTTGTAAAGATGAGCTTGTTTCGATGAGCGGTTTTTGCGTAAGCTCCATTTTTGTGATTTTGCCATGTCGGTTGAATGGCACGTTTTGATCCTTGACTTTGTTCCGGTGTATTGAAAGACACAGACGTACTATAATACTACGTTTGCTCCTCAATATGTTTATAGAGCCCTGCTATGTGTATGCAAAAGGCAGTCTCCTTAGCTGTCATATAGTTTTCAAAAACTGGTGTTTTAGGGTCACTGACCCCTCCGTCGAGGGCAGCAAGAAGTAAGTTTATTCAACCTAGAGAGTATATTACTGCTGAGCCAGACGCAATTTTTTGATATATCATTCTTAGGATCATAATAAACATGCTGGCCAAAAATGAGCCGAATCCCAGACCCAGTTATGAGATATGGCCCTTCAAAGTTTGAAAATCGCCGATTTCGATCAGCATCAACAGCGATCAAGCCAACTTTGAGCCGTCATAGTCGACTAATGCGAAAGGATATTAAGCTAATATTTTGCACAAATAAACTAGGTATCATAGACAATGTTTTGGATAAATTCCAGCCAAATCTGAGAAATTTTATTTTTTCGGTTCGTCCGCATTTTTGGAGGTTCAAAACTTAAAAAAATAAAATTTCTCAGATTTTGCTGAAATTAACCCAAAACATTGCCTCTGGTACCTAGTTTATGTGTACAAAATATCAGCTTAATATCCTTCCTAATTTGTCGGCTATGACAGCGCAAAGTTGACTTGATCGCTGTTTTGGCTCAAAATCGGCGATTTTGTAAAGTCACAGGTGGCTGTGCAACAGACAAGAGAAACAAATGACTGCACTTTAATAGACAGAAACAAGGCCTTATATAAACACGAAACTCATTTGCATATTGTCACATAGCCAAACATTGCATCACACATATTCTCGCTTTGCAGGAAGCTAGGCAAGCTCACACTTCCCCCCTAAGAGGGAACTGGTCCCCAGTTCCTGAAAGACAAAGCTCAGTCTACCCCAACCTGCTGCTGGAGCAGAGCAGAGTGTCATTGTTCAAGGCAATTCTCCTAGCGACTGTCCATCGCAATAAGACTCATCGCAACCCAACGGAAGGAGAGATTTATAATAAATCGAAATTTGGTTATCATAAGCTTCTTTAGAAGGTTGTTTGTAGGAAGTAGGGTTCAGGCGATAAGGGAAATACCGAAGCTCTGGAACGGCTTGATACCAAAGTTTGAAAAGTTCCTTCAGAGCTCGATGATTCAAATGTAGTCTGTCGTTCTCCAAGAGGGAATCGCCAATATCTCCATATTGATTAGGCTGAAAAGGAAGGAACTCAGCAGGATCAATGACAATAATCTCCCGGCGCTGAATGCTGGCCAATCTTTCCTTCATGAACGAGTTGAAGCGAGCTATCTTAGGAAAACGCCGTGTAGTATTGGGCAATGAAATCAGGTACTTCTGGAGACGGTTCTACCGAAGAACACGCTTTAATACCCACCACTGTTGCCACCAAAAGCTTTGGGGTCGTTTCGCCACATTAACGCCAAACAGAAAAATTATGTGGGCATAATGCTTCAGCCGAATTCCATCACGAACACAACGTGCCATGATGGACGAAGGGAAACCGCCACTGACGGGAACCACTCGACCCCCTCCAATTTTCTGGATAAATTTACCCTGGCTATCAGCTAGGATAAGCACGGAATGAGCTGGCCGATCAAGGTTTAGGATGCATCTGTCAAAGAGCTCGGATACTGTAAAGTCCGAACTGAGCCGTTGTCCTTGATACTCCTGAAAGATTTCGGTAAGAAGTTTGCCATAAAGATTTTGTCCGGGCAAGGGCGGTCTGTCTGTGGAGGTAGCCCTAGCTGATCTAAGACCACAGCTCCAGACAAACTCATTTTGGTTGATACATAGGAATTCGGTGCTTGAATCAGATAGAGACCTGAAGAAATGGCTGATCTCATCGGTTTGAAGCATTAACATCAAAATCAAACATTTGTAGACCGAGACTGCTTCAAGATACCACTGGAACCAGAATCAGGATCTTTTTCAGCCAGTACCGTTCTTTGTGATGTCACATCGTTATGCTTCGGAGCGCTGTTAACCCTCCATATTATTTCGGCAGTTACGTGAGGCCGTCGTTCACCTTCACGATCTACCACGACAGCACAAACCTGTGGCCGATCCTTCTTCAGAGGTGAGAATAAGTAATAATCACCAATGTCAGCGTCCTTACTCTCAAACGAGACGAACTTACGCGCCTTACTTATGTCCCAGCTTGGCCTAATAACAGATCGGGACTTCTCGGATTCTGGCAGTTGACCTTCAAAGTATTCCTTTTCTAACAGTTTCTGATACTGCAAGACAAAGCCATCCACAGTAAGCCTTTTGGGAGATTCAGCACTACTTTCTTGACTTTGGGCTGTTTGCGATCTTTTTTCCACAAGTTGCGACATTCGCTTTGAAATGCCACTGTGGAGATTAGGCGGGGGGTACAAAGTCTCCAGTAGTTGCTGAAGTGCGTCCTTGTCATCCGGGATCAAGGATGGATCGATATGCCGTTCCAGTAGACTAATGAACCTGTCCACTGGCGCCGTCTTCAAAACTACGCGAATTAATTCTGCGTAGAATCGCTGCTTCGCTTCCTTGCGTTGCTGAGCGACCCCTTTGATCTGAATATCAAAAAGGTTGGCTTCAGCTATGTAGAACTGAGGGTGCCAAGACTTTCTGTCTATGGTAGCTACCCTGATTACCTTAGACAAGCTACCGGCTCCCTCGATACCTTCATTACGCCATAAGTCCTTAAAGGACTGTAGTTGAACACAGTCATTAATTATTGACGCCGGACTGGTGGGCTTAAGATTATCTGGCAAAGACTCCAGGGGGCAACAAGCAACATCGTCTGAGTCCGATTCCCACTTATTATATCGTTCAGTTCTGCCCCGATTTGGCTTAGAACCGCGTTGTGAGGTTCGAGGACCTTGACGTCCACGAGCTCCACGGCTCGGCCTACTTGCCCCCTTGGTGTTGGAATACCAACAGTCTGCACTATTGTGAGTGCTAGTGTTACAATCGTCACACCATCTAGATCTATAGTCACCAGTTCTAGACCCTTGGGGACGACCACCCCGTCGTCCTCTGCCCGGTCGACTATTCAGCTCTTTCAACTGTTTTTCTAACCTATTCATTCTCTTACCCAAATCAAACTGATCGAAGTTCACGTGATTACTCTTCGCTGCACCACCAACAGCTCCCACAGTCTGATCCACTTTTTCCTTTTCGTGCAATTCCAGACGAGTCAAAGTTTTTCCTAAAACATCAACCAATGCATTAACAGAATTAGTTGATTCATTATGTTCAGTGCCAGTTTTAAATGATTTACTGGCTTCTGTGAAAAGGAGCTTCTCATGCTGGATGCGTTCAGCAACCTCGACCGCCTGCTTAAATGTTTTTGGTTGCTCTCGCATCACCTCCCACATTATATCTGGACTTAAGCCTTTAATGAAGACTTTACGCTTCGGACTTCTGAGTTCAGAACGTCGTCCGTTGGGTTGGGAGGGAATGCATTCTTTGCCAATTCTAACAGGGTATGACTAAACTGTACCACACTTTGGCCCGCTTGTTGTCTACAGTTGGTCATAGAGAGTGCATAGAAATCTGTACTATGTGGGCGGTACTTTTCTTCTAAGGCTTTAGTCAATTCCTTATATGATGAACGAGTGTCCTTTGTTAAGTCTTGGACAAATGCTAAAGCTGGATCAGACAGCAGTCCTACCAACTTTTTTGGCCGTTGCGCCTCGGTCCACTCGAAATATTCCGCTTTGGCTTCAAATTTTCTTAGCCAGGCCGTAAACGCAATGGATCCGGGCTCGCCACTGAATTCTACCAGCCTACTGGATTTCGATTCCCAAGTTTCATTTATTGCCGTCGATGGTGTCGCCTCTTTTGAATTCGTGGCCAGTTCTCGAAGCTCTTTATTTTCCCCACGTAGGGCTTCATTTTCATTTTCGACAACCTTCATTCGCCTTTCTAATTGTCGAAGGGTGCGCTCTAATTTATCAACTTTATCAGTCATTGCAACTGCAACGTACAAGTCCTTTTATACAAGCTCTAATTTTACCCAAACGAGTAAATATACAACAACGTAGTACAATGTATTAACAAAGAAGTAAAGTTTTTGCCCTTACGGGCAGCATACAACAACCAAAGCTTTGGATGTGTGTGCTTTACACCTTCTGTAAATAATACAAACTTACCCCTTCCTGTTATAGCGAAGAGCTTCTGGATTTCATAATCTTGTGCAGAAGAAATCGTTTTTACCCTTACGGGTTCTTTGTTTAGTCGGAGAACAGTCTGTCTACTGACCTCCAACTAAACAAAGACGATGCAAATTCCAACAATCCAAAGCAATATACTCCAATGATGCGAATTCCTATACTGAGATTGTAGCGGTTTGACCCAAACGGGTTCTTTGATTAGTTGAAGAACAGTCTGTATACTGAACTCCAATTAATCAAAGGCCATGTAATGTTTGGTGGGACCTCCAGTCACAGGTGGCTGTGCAACAGACAAGAGAAACAAATGACTGCACTTTAATAGACAGAAACAAGGCCTTATATAAACACGAAACTCATTTGCATATTGTCACATAGCCAAACATTGCATCACACATATTCTCGCTTTGCAGGAAGCTAGGCAAGCTCACAGTAATCTCATAACTGGGTCTGGGATTCGGCTCATTTTTGGTCAGCAGGTTTATTATGATCCTAAAAATGATATATTAAAAAGTTGCGTCTGGCTCAGCAGTAATAAGCTCTCTAGCTCGAATAAACTTACCTCGCTCTACCCTTGACGGAGGGGGTCAGTGACCCTAAAAGACCAGTTTTTGAAAACTACATGACAGCTAAGGAGACTGCCTTTTGCATACACATTGGAGGGCGCTATAAACAAATTGAGGAGCAAACGTAGTATTATAGTGCGACTGTATCTTTCAATACACCGGAACAAAGTCAAGGATCAAAACCTGCCATTCAGCCGAGATGGCAAAACCACATAAATGGACTTTACGCACGAACCGCTCATCAAAACAAGCTGATATTTACACGTTTTACTGTGCTTGCCTAACCCAATCAACTTCAAAAGCATGAAGCAAATTGACTTTTCAAGGTTGTCCACTCCATCTGCGAACATCTCAGAAATCGACTCATAGATATAGCTGATTTTCTTGTTTTGGAGTTGAAAACTTCATTTTTGCAGAAATCAAATAATCCGCCATTTTTTGAGCTACGCTAAAATTAAACGAAGGGTGTCAATTTGAAGGTCTGGTCGAGCAAACTTCAAAGAAGCCGCCGTGTCGGTTCCTTTGAAGTTCGTTTAAATTAGCTTATCTTACGCAAGCGTACAGATCAAAAGCTGCAATTTGCACGTAGTTGTGTATAATGATGAGACGCAAAAGCCACTTGACTTGATTCAGCTCACAGCTTTTGCTAGCCTGGATTAAACCCTCCAAAAGTGCCCAAACAGCCCATTTTGGGGGTTTAAAGAGGGATAACTTTCACAGACAGCATTTTTGAGCGATGACCCAATTATAACTTTTACTCAGCGGGATGAGAGCTTTCAAATGAGCCCAAGTTTGTAGCGATCGGAGCAACTTATATTTTTCGGGATATGGGCCCGCTGGAACCACGTGCCGCCCCAAACCCGCTTAATTGATACATATTCGCATTCTCCTGAACAAAACCTTTTATTTGATACCAAACTCGACTACTTTTCGTTTATTTTTTCTTTTCCTACAGTTTTCAAAATTTATGAAATTTGAAATTGGAAAATTTGAAAATTTTTTAAAAATTTTGAAATCTCTGATTTCTGAGCTTTCAGAAAATATATACATTGTCATACTTAGCTTGAATAATAAACTCTCCACAAAATTCACTCTTTTGGTCCAGTTTAAGTTTGCTAGACTTTAGATTGACTAGTGCTCATGGTGGAGTTGAGAAATCGGATTGTGCTGGAACCGTATGTTATCATTTCGAAATAATCTGAAATACATACAAAGAGCAAGAGCAGACAATAGAAATGTTTCCCTGCAGTCAAATAATTTGGACCTCAGGTGGGGATCGAACCTTCGCTGGGTTTTTGAAATAGTTCAGTATACATATCTTTTACTGGCCAAGTGTTTGCGACGCACGGTCAGGGAACATTAAAACCCAGTAACTCCCTGACCGATGCACAAAGTTTCTAAGACTGTGTAGTCGAATTAGTTGAAATTGTGGAATCGCAAACTAATTAATTACTGAAGCCTTTTAGTACAAATAATTGCCAAAATATCAAAGCTTACCAAAACTTGGTACTTGATAAAGAAGAAGCAGAGAATGCGAATTCAGAGAAAAGTCTAAAGTGTACGCAAACTCAACGACTGTTTAAAGTGAGCAACAAACTCGGCAGATATGTCGTTCGAATAAATAATCTTAATTTGGTGTAATTTGGAGAACGCAGCTTCAAATTGTCTCAACGTGAACTTTTTGCCCTAAGTTACCAGAAAAAAATTTGGAGGCAGTGTCCTGTTTGTCGTCTACATACTACAATTTATAGAAATGAGTAAACAAACAATGTGTCTATACCTTTTCGTTGTTAGGTACTAGTATCACAGATGCTGCAAACATTATCATCCTAAATAATAATTACACACTATGAAATAAACATAACGTAAAAATTCAGCTTCGGGAAAATAAAGGATTTTTTAAGTTGTACAACCCTGGAAACCCCGTACGTAAAGTTTCCCTAGAGAAAATGGACAATTTTTAAATTTATGCTTGGGTAAAGTCATGGTTCCGGACAAAGGACACGAATAGCATGGAGCATAAGGAACAGAGAAAAACTATTATAATTTTCGGATCCTGCGATCCTGAAAACCCCTGTATAAAGTTTTCCCGAGGAATTTGGATAAATTTAAATCTTAAGTTTGGGTCGACGGTGGCTCCGGACAAAGGTCCCGTACAGCACGGAGCTTAGGTAGGATAGGGAAACTAATGGCAGTTTCGAATTCTACGACCCTGAAGACTCCCGATATAAAGTTTTCCCGAGGAATATGGACAATTTTAAATAAGCTTGGGATTTCCGGTCGGCTACAGCGTTACTTTTCCTCCTCCACTCCCTTGCGCCACAGCACCACAGCGCCACCACCTCCTGTACCCCCTACTGCCGCAGCGCCACCTCCTCCTCCTAAATCTCCATGATTTGCTGGCTCTTTACTACTCATACCAGTTCTTGAATCGTGCCCGGGCTTGCCTTAAATCGGGCTCCGGAGTTCGTACTCCGGACCCGGAAATTAAATTTCTTAATGGCGCAACTCGAGTGTCAGCTTTGATTTAGGTATCATTATTTGCTAATGAGAAAATACTGCTTTGACAAAAATTCAAATAATCAGTTGCATAACGTTTCTGGTCTCCTGGTTTTTGTTTTAGTCTGTCGTATTTCATCCGGGGTGAATACGAGGACACATAAACCGTGGACGTGCATTCATATAGGTCATGTTGTTTTCTATCAAAAGACATATTCCTCAGAAAGTTGAGTGAAGTAAGCTAATGAGCTGCTAAAGGTTCGGCCGAACTTTCAAAAATTAAATGTTAAACTTTTAAAGCATTTAGACAGTCTTGACTCTTGTCCGAAGGTCTATTAGGCTACATTATCCAAGGCAAATTCATTGGCAAGGCTTTGAGGCCATAATATTTGTCACCATTGCATCATGACGAAAACAAGAAGGAAAAGCAGGGTTCCTCCACTGTTGTTCACAATAGGACTGATTAGTGTCGCGTCTGTCTCATGGCCGTGCAATGATTTTGATATAGTGTACCTTCTGCGTATTTTAACATTGGAAAAAATTTATACTCAGGTTCTAACCGAAGTTTTTAAAGCTAGAACCATCACCGCTTGCTATTAATGTGAGGAGGAAATTAAAGTATAACAATCATTAAAAGTAATGAAATTAAACGTTATTTGATTGTAATAAAATGGATTACATGGAAGGAAGGTTCCATCCATTTCTGCAAAGGTTGATACCATTTTTCCACTAAATATATCATTAACCAAGATTTTCTGAAATTGTTCTCCTTGCATATCAGTTTTTGGGAAGATTTGGAGGATCGCAGTATTTGGAGTTCACCCGTTTCCCAAACCGTTATTGTAAACTTTTGTAGCGAAAGAAACAGGAATGGTGTCTACTCTCAAGATTTAGTTGAAATCGTGCAAGTTAAATCTTCTGTTCGCTTTGGTGTGATCAAAGAAACCCTCTCAAAGATACAGCTCCTCATAAATATTTCATTATGGCATATGTTATTAAGTATTCATTACTATAGGCTCATAGTTCACAAATGCTTGCTGTATCCGCTTCTTCTTTGTACAGCGGCAAGCACAAGCTGCGCAGTTTATTATGTACCTTGCAGTGTAAGCACACCACACACAATTTTGTTCATTCACCACCACGTGCGTGGCAGAAGATCGCCCAGCAAGTACTATTGTTGACCACCAGGATGGGAAACTTCAGTCCGGCCGTTCGGACCTAGATTGTTAATCTGTTCTGCAAATTGTCTTTTGCAATATACTGTAAAGCTGGAAGTGCGGAGACTATCCGAACTTTAGGTGCTGAGCACTAAATGGAAACGTCGACCTGGAAGAGAGGTATGTTCCAGTCGACTGGGCAGGATCTCGCCAGAAAATTTGAACCTTGGGCAGGATCTCGCCAGAAAATTTGAACCTTGGGCAGGATCTCGCCAGAAAATTTGAACCTAAGCGTCTATCAAAAGATTCTGACTCCCGGCAACTGACCACAATCACGATCTTTCCAGCTTGGAAAATTGGACAGCAGCTTTCCACGGAGTTGAAAACAGCGGAATCACAAGCGGCAAAATCCCATCACAGTTGGCAATTTCCACGGCAACTTTCCGCAACCGCCGGTGAAGAGCAATTTTCCATTACGAATGGCAGCTTTCCTAATGTAATTTAGCTATCAATTCACACAAGCAGCTAAATTCCAAACACAAGAGCAAGATTCCACAGAGTCTTGCTACACTGAAACACAAGTAGCGAATTCCGAAACAAACAGCAGGTTTCCTCAGCATCTTTCCATGGCGCCGTACAAACTGCCCAAATGGCTCGGAATTCGGTCATTTGCTTGTAGTCAGAATGTTTTGACAGACGCACAAGTGAAACCTATCGAACGGAGTTAAACCGCCGATAAAAGATCAAAGACTCAAATAAATTAAACACAGAAAATTTGCTAAAAGGTGCAAGGTTAAAAAGCTATCCTACCTATACCAGTCCTCTAATTAAATCCCTACCTACCCAGCAGACAATTTTAATAAATTCCCTAATAAGACCGTAGCGACTTAGTATCTGAGACCGCATTTACTGTAACAAAGAAATACAAAGGGAAGACCCCCGAAAATTAAAAATGACATACTAATACTTTGACAAATAATTACAGGCCGGAAAAATAGAAATAAACTTCACGACAAAATTATTTAAAGACAACTCAGATTTTTGTCAAAAAAAGATGAAGTAGGTCAACACTCCTACAGATAATTAAACAGCATTTCCAACCCACAAATAAGTCACAAAATCAATAACCCCAAACGGTAAACCAGTACTCAATAAAATTTCCCTAAGCCGTCACAGCTAACATCCAAAATACACAGAATACAAGACATTAAAAAACTACTCGTAAGATCTCAAAATAAAAACAGCAACAATAAATGGAATAAATTTAGATTAAATTTAGAGTAGCATTTAGAGTAGAATACAAGGTCACCTTGAAGCAAGGAAATAGAAAGAAAAGGAAAACAGCAATGACTTACGAGGTGACCAATAATCAATAAGGCCAAGCAGAGAAATAAGGCACGTGGCTAGCAAAAGAAAACCAACCGCACAAACCAAAAGTTTTCATAAGACTGAGACGTTAATGCGGACCCGAATAGTTTGAAACGAAAACAGTCAATGAGAGAATAGCTGACAAATTTTGGTTGGATAAAAGTGGAGACATTCACGTGGAAGCGTCTAGGCGCTTCCACAAGACAAGACAAGCAGTGTCGCATAGCAACAAGGTCAACAAGGTAGGCTGAATAAAACATACATAATTTTAACATAAAAATAGACAATTTTGAGACAATTTCAAACCAAAATTACACAAAACACAATTCTTTCTGGAACTAACATTTTCGCGCCAATTTCAGTAAAAATAAACTCACTATCAATACATACCAATTTCACAAAGAGGTTGACGCAACGTTCCTTATTACAATACGGGTGCAGTTTTATGCGCTGAATGCTTGTATCGGAATCCATAAAGCAGCCTGCCGGCCGGTAGTTGAGTCATTTCCCGTCTGAAGACCAAAGCTTTCAATACTTTTACTGATGCAGTCGTACCGCGGTAGCCCTCAGGCTACCGAAGCAGGCTATGGTATTTTCTCAAGTATTTTCAAAAAATTACTGGGTTTCTCATAGGAAATCTTTTCGATAGAAAGTGTTTCCCATAGAAAGAGTATACTTGTAGAAAGTTTTGAACCTCAGTGCTATTACAAAATCCAGAATAGATTGACAAATTGATCCCAGTATCTATCTAGTCTTAATGCTTCGAGCTGCTATAGTATGAGGTCTAACAATTTTATCTCTGTTTCTTATAAAAGCGTGCTTAGGTTTTACAATTAACAAATATTGAAATCATCATTACCTTGGCAAAATTGTTACTGCTCGTTAATGTTCCCTGACGAGTGAATAGGGCTGCTCATGTATCTCTACTTCCATTATTTCCACCGTGTAATTGCTGTTAGTAGTATAAAATGGGGCGTTTTTTAACAGTGGCGTTAGTGGCTTTACGTGGCGTTAATTACTGTAGGGGAATTCTGGATCAGTGGCGTTCACTGACGTTGTTCTATCCATAATAGGTTCTTTGGTGGCGTCAGATCAATGTATCGCGTTAATTGACATTTTGGTCTATTAATCTTTGTATATTTAACGTTGTTCTGTAAATTCATTTATTTCCTGGCACATGCTATTCATAAATTAGCAAAATACCAAAGTTTATATCTATGTTGCTATGTCAACTTTAACCAATAACTTTAATGTTTAACCTAGTTACGTTGCTTAAAAGGGAGAAGGCAAGTAGACAACAACATCACTTTTCAACACCACATTTCTAAATGGCGATAGCTGTATTGGTATGTATATATGGGATGTATATATTGCTTGTATTAGTGTGCAAAGTTTGGGGGATATTCCTCTAGCAGTAACTCTTCTAATCAAATTCTCTGAACATGATCAACCCGAAGTGCATCATTTCTTCGTGAGAGCTCTTTACAACCTCGCAAAGCTAACAATGGATCAGCGAGCGACAATTCAATTTGTATCTTTACGAACCTGTGTTCGTTGGGATACGATCTCACATCTTCGTGACTGGGAGCAAACTATGGATATGATTTCTAATATCTTGGATCAATCAGGGATTTCTATGGTTATCACTAAGGGTATGGGACAGTGGAATTTGATTCGACATGCGTTGATGAAGCGACAAAACTTTGTTCGGATTATGGAGGGTGGATCTATTGGACTGCCTAGCTATAATTTAATGCACTGCGAAGAGGGTAAAGGGTGCTGTGCTGACCATAGGCTGGAAGACGAGGCAAAGTATTGCTCTTCGCATCCAGCCTATCAGTTACTGCATTCATATATGACCAGAAGAAGTGATGAAGAAAGTGACTAAATAGAGAACAATCCTTTCAAAGATCCGTTACGTTATGACTGTTGGAAGCGCAATATTGTGTTATCGGTAATGCATCATTTATTAAGTAATAATGTAACTATGTATTCGTAATATTTAAAGTAATAATATGTCTATGTTTTAGAGTATAATAGGCACAAATGTTTGATTTCTGTGTTACATTTCACTAAACAATTAAACAATTAATTTATGTCCATAGGCATAACTGCCAATTCCATCTTTCAAGATGTAGCGTTTATCATCAAAGGAGGATAAGCTAATTTTGTTTGGAGTATATGAGTACAGTTGATGCTTTTCACTCCTGATCATATTCATTACATCTCTTCGTAAGGATTTATCAAACAGAGTATGTACCTAGTCATCATGTAACAAAACCTTCTTAACTACAGACTTTTTTCACTCCCTTGGCCCTTTTTTAGCAACACCCCCACAAAGAATGCTATACATTTTAGCACGCAATCCGCAAAACTCAGCAAAAGGACTACCATTCGTCTCATCTTTCATTTTCCCCATAACCTTTTTATTTGTACGAGAAAACAAAAATGATCGGAAGCGTAATCACTGAAATCAAACAAGTTAAAATCAACATACATATCCTTGTAAATGTCATTACATTCTATGAAATGACATAAGCTATCAGTTTCGGTAAATAATAATTTCACATTACATCCATATTTGGGAACCATTGTACATAAGCAGCTTTGATAAATCAAGCACAGTAAACCCAACATAAATTGGTTTATTGAGCTCGATTGATGCGCGATTCATACAAATCACTACCAAATCTTCGCTCAAAGCGGAAGCCCGCTCAAAACGAGGATTTGATACCAATTTCTGGAATCGCTTCTGCTCTGTTACAAGTTCCACTGTTATATAACCACGGACATTCTCCATTGTCTTACCGAATACCGCGTTATTCAGCAATTTAAATAATTTTTTTCAAAATCAGACTTCGCACTTTTCCGCATCTCCGTGTTAAAGTTGATATAAGGTTGCATCCAGGCTGATTGTCGAAAAGCGAGGACGCGGTGCACATGCAGCAATTTTAAACCCAATGATAAGCATAATTTAAGGTTACGAAAATGTATGATATATTTTTGTTTATCAAACAAATTGGGAACTAGCTTGTGCACCTCACCAACTTTAACATTGAGATCAGCTTTCAAATTCTTGCAGTAAGAAGACAACATGTCATCAGTAATTTTCATTTTCTCTGAAGCCAATGGGTATGAGTTGTGTAACTCATGTAATTCTTTTGGATACCCCAAATCAATTTCTAAAACATTTCCTCCTCACCCTCCTCATCCAATTCGTCCCATCCAATTTAAGTTTCTAAATTTCCAATGAAGAAAGCCAACGAAAGTTGGAACATGGTTGTTTCTGACTCATTGCCCAACCATACAAATTGTTGGCATCGAGATATAATATATATGATGTAGGTTTTTCACAATCATAATTAGATAGGTAAGGATTATTCGCTTTGACGTACCTGTGTGAAATCATGGCAACGCCTCCGCGAATTCCTTGTTCAAAAACATATACTGGTTGCTGCCCTTGAGAAGCTTCAGCTCTTTGTCAGCTAGCATTAGGCAAGCATCCCACCCAAAACTAGGTAGCGTGATGTAATGGACAGGATCCAAGCCATAGTGCTGACAGCAAAAGCTGCGAAAGTTCTCAAAGACATCAGCTAAGAGAATTACATCAGTAAACAGATACAAATCATGATATTCACCAAGGCCATTCATATTAAAGCTATCCCAAACAAGAAGTGCATGAGCATAGTCAGATTCAATGTCATCATCAGTTAAGATGGTGTGGAAATACATTCTATCAGGGAGCTTCAGTTTACCAAACTTGGATCAACTGTTCATACAGTTATAAGGGTATATACCCTTCCGTGTTAACAGCCTCCGCTTGTTTTCATCGGAAATAAGTTTGTTAGGATATGCAGTTGTTGTGGTTCTAGGGTACTAACCAAAGTGTCTAAGGAAGTCATAAGAAACTGGCAACTGTCGAAAAATCGAAGTTGCCATGGCGAATTTTCTTGTCCATATCCTCCTAACACCCGTTCTTGAATCTTCTTCACCGTCTTTCTTCTTCGGAATTGTAACAGCAAAACTCAAGTAATCCTCCATACCTTTGGCGATGGCTGTCATTCGTAATTTTCTAAGTTTACACAATTTCCCCACTTCCTGCATAATCAGGTGCCCGTCGTGAGATTGTGAAAAATAACTCAATCGAAATTGTTGATAGCAAAAACTGTGGGCAGCTCCTCGAAATCTACCGCAATTATGACAGTGATCGCGGACACGATCTTCATTCATCATTTTCCCACATAAATAGCAGTTCCGAGAAGTTCCAAACAGAGCTTCTTCATCTGATGTAAGCTTCAGTGGCTGTGGGTTGCTGTACGTTTTCTGCACAATCGATTAGAGCTTCAAGAAATTTATCCACACAGTCGGATCCGCGATAAATCGATGGAGATCCAACCTTCAAAGTGTCATTCCCACAGCATTGTTGCACAGTAATCATACCATAACCGCAAGGAGTATGCTTCTGATATGCTGTTGTGTACGATCGTGATGAATTTGGTTCACAAGAATCAATAGTTTCTGTTAAACACTCAAAGTCTGCGTAAACAGCCAAAGGGGTTCGAAGAGATCGCAGCAGATTCTTAAAATAGAGTTGATCTTTCTTATGCATCATGATTTTGCCAGGTTTATTTTTGAGGCATCTATCTAAATGATCGCTTAGCTTCTGTTCTGAATAACATGGTTGTAGACACCTTCGACAAAAGTACTTTTTCTTATGTCCACCACGTTAATCACTTAGTAATCGATCCAAATCCTTGATCCAAGAATAATGACTATTGTAAAGGAGCAGATCAAAATGTTTAGCAAACTGCTGCTTTAACGGGTAGAGTGGAAAGAAATTTTTATCTTCTAGTCCAAACACGTTGATGCTCATCTTGTTGGCAATATCAAATCGATGAACATCCTTAACTTTCACAGGTGCTTCTATACCTCTCATCACGAGTTCATGCCTGAACGCTTCATATTTTGTGACCCGATGAGGGTTATCTTGATGTGGATGCAAGGCTGCCAAGATACTCCAAAGGAAGCATAAATTATCTGTATTCTGTACGTTTACCACTGCTTTCTTTGATGGGACCCACGGCGGTAGTGGCCGATAGGAAGACCCAGCAAGTGGTTGATGGCGTACAACATGAACGTCTGCATGTAATATTTTCTCTACCACCCAATCCGATCCTAATTTCAGGAATGCATCTAAATTCTTTTCAACTTCATTTTCAGCTGTCTAATGCTCTGCAACAAAAGTGGCTTTCAATAACCTCATTCACATTGGTTGCTCTATGCAGTTTAAGAGTTTTTGCAGTTTTGAGCCAATATTTCAATCCACCCAATTGACTGCATTCCCTTTCTAAAAGTCCACTTAAATGATCAAATGAGTCTTCAAAAAATATTTGAAGGTCACCATAAAACTGCCGCGGGACAAGGCGGTATCCTCGTAACCAACCATGAAATATCCAAGGAAATTTCTTCAAACCCGCCCTGTTCATCATCTTGAACCGCTGCAGATTGTGGCATCTCCATTGCTAAAAGTTCGCCATCACTTGTGGAAATCTCAGGCATTGGCATATTAAGCAATTCTTCATCAGATTCTGTCACGCTGTCGTGGTTCGTGGATGTTGATGAATCAAAAGTCGTCTGACCACTCCGTTCATGAATTCTGTGATGTCTCTCAAGAATGTCTTTTCTTGAAAACGGTGTGCCACAGAATTTACATTTCCATACTTGCTTCTTGTGCCCACTCCGAACATGTCTGTGTAAATCTGGTTTCCTCCTGAACACCCTGCTGCAAATTTCACATCGATGATCTAAAACGTCCGCCAACTGTTTCAGTTGATCCAACTCTTCGGCTGTTTGTTCTTGTGTAATTCTATAAAAACAGAAAGCAATAACTATATACTTACCAAAACCATTCTGTTTCGCAATAATAAACAAACTTCTTGCTTCAAATGCAATCAAAACCCTCCATATGAAACTCAATCAAAAACAAATTTTCTGATAGATCACCAATATTAAAAAACTATTTAAAGGCACATTTCATTTTAAATGCAGTTCGCGATGAATGTGGTAATCAGTGTTGTTGTCTTATTTGCAATATTTATAACGATACTGATATCGCTTAAATGTACATGTAGAGACAACAGATTTCATAGTTACAACAACAACAACAACAGTAGTCTTGACAACATGCCGTGGGATATACCCCGTGGCTATCGAATGTCAATCATGAAAGAGACTCACAGTAACGAAGTTGTTTTGAAGATGATTGTTGAAACTGCTATCAACCCTCATGCTGTTTGTGGTGAACGTTTGCTAATTTTGGAAAACATGGCTGAAGATATGTTTAAACGCCTCAATCTTACCAGCAAAGTTGAAGGAGAATGTCAACTTGGTTCTTACATACGACACTTTTACTTCAATCCACCTACCGTTTCGGATATTATTCACACATTCCTGAGATTAGACATTGAAGTCGTTTTCGACAATGAGTCATCAATTGTTTTCTACTTTTGTAACTTACTGACCTAGATTGGAGGAGTATATATATACATACATACATACATACATACATATATATATATATATATATGTGTGTGCGTATGCATGTGTGTGTGTGTGTGTGTGTGTGCGTGTATATGTAATGAAGTGAAGTTAATAATCAGTTTGTATGGAATCTGTTTTGCTATTTCGGAGCTATGTCAAAATTCCAACGTGAGGCGATTGCGAAACTGTATGAGAGGTTGGGACGGGAGAAGACGGGTGAAACTAGTTATCACGATTCCAGCATTGAAGATCAGACTTATACGATTAGTGTCTACTGGCCTCCTTCTGCAGCGCCTTGGGTTCCACCACCGCCACCACCGAAGAACCTTTACGAGTCCTTTGTTTCGGAGATGATGGCTGTCACCAACACTGAACCAACGGCTCCATGGGAAAGACTTTATTTACTTGCTTTTGCTAAGGAAGTGGAGCGATTGGCTAGATATTATTCTAAAAATAATTTTGAATGCTTCGGATGTTTGCTTGCATGTCTCTCACAGCAAGATCATACGTGCCTCGATGCCTATCAAAACTACTTGGATAGTCACTTTCAGTATTTGGTCGAGGATGCAGTCGATAGGGAAAGCGTATTGAAGAGAACAAGTGCGCCTGTCGATATGGATGGACCAGAGCAGTGGGATATCTGCTCTGTTGACTTTAATTGAAGAACCACATGGCGTCCTTTAATTTAACTTGCTATTTTAAAGCATTACGTAATGTTCCCCATTGAATGGTGAAAAGCTGTTGACAGTGTGCATATATAAGCAATTATTGTATGTGTAAAACTACTGTAAATAAAATACGGACGTGCGTCTTAAGTGTCCTTTTAGTATGCTAGTGGCTGAACCCTCTGGTAGTGGCAAGTCTCAGTTTACTTCAAAACTGTTACAAAGTCGATATCCACGATAACTGTTTGGTGCTACAGTGATTGGCAGCCACTTTACAGCAAACTAGACTATGAATTTAGACAAGGACAGCCGGAAGAGGAGCTTCGAAAGGAAGGAAACATGCTAATAGTCCTAGATGAATTGATGAGTGAGTCTGCAGAGGTGCTAGCAAACATTTTCACAAAGTATAGCCACCACTATAATATCAGCTGCATTGCGCTTCTTCAAAACTTGTTTCCAAAAAACTATCGCACAATTTCGATTAATGCAAACTACATTGTCTTAATGAAAAATACACGTGATCGAGCGCAAATTACCCACTTAGCAAGACAGGTCTTTCCAGGAGAAGGTAAGTTTCTGACGGAGGCTTTCGAAGATCGTACTAGAGAACCCTATTCCTATCTGGTACTTGACTTTAAGCCAGTCTCACGATCAGACTCGAGTTGTTAGCGGCTTTATACCTGGTGAAGAGCCCGCAGCCTATATAAGCAAGTAAAAACTTTTTCATGTTAAGTTTGTTGTAATTATCAGTATGGGTATATTTCGCCAACGGAAACACTATAAAAAGCTAAAGACGGTTGCTGAAACACCTCGTGGTCATCGCACATCTCTACTTAATTGCGCTAGTGATGATTTTCATCGCTGTATATGCGAGTGTACACTAAACAACTTGAAGGGAAATGTTCCTCTAACTGTGGACCAAAAGAAACGCCTAAGTCAATATAAGCAGATTTTTAGAAAAATAACTAGTCCTAGAAGTGGTATAAAACACAAACGTAGACTGATTGTGCAAAGTAGTGGTAACTGTTTGCTTGCTCTCGTACCTGTAATTGCAGGTGCGATTGGGTCTTTACTGGGAAGATGACAGGCTTCAGGAAAATGAAACTAATAGTACGACCAAAAAATGTGTGTACAAACTTCGATCGTTTATAGCAGATTAACCATTGGAGTGAACCCCAACAATATATATATATATATATATATATATATATATATGTATATATATATATATATATATATATATATATATATATATATATATATATATATATATAAAAATTTAGAATCCTCTCCTCAGGAACCCGAAATTTCGAAAATCCAGAAAAACCCGGAATTCCGGGTTTCATTCACGGAAAATCTAAAATTTTTAGTTTTTCGCCAAATTTTTATCGCAATCAAAATTTTGTTTCCACGATTGAATAGAGCTGGTTCCGCTGCATAATTTTGCTCTTAGAAGATTTTCACGAAAATGCACCCAATTTCCGGAATTACGGGTTTTCAAAATTTCCGGATTTTAAAAAATTTCTCCAATACCCACAATATGGGTATCCTTCGAAAGCGCTTGATGAGCTGAACAAAGCTTGTAATAGAACCAATGTCTGAAAATGCATCCAATTCCCGAAATTCACGAACTCCGGATTTCACTTTAGCTTGGAAGGTATTAGCTAATTCCGAGAACTGGGCTCATTTCTGCGAATTATTTCTATTAAAAGATTTGTTCAGCTCATCAAGAGCTTTTGAATGATACCCATATTGTGGGGTATTGGAGAAAATTTTTAAAATCCGGAAATTTTGAAAACCCGGAATTCCGAAAATTGGGTGCATTTTTGTGAAAACTTCTAAGAGCAAAAATATGCAGCGGGACCAGCTCTATTCGATCGTGGAAATAAAATTTTGATTGCGATAAAAATTGGGCGAAAAACTAAAAATTTTAGATTATCCGTGAATGAAACCCGGAATTCCGGATTTGCCCGGATTTTCGAAATCTCGGGTTCCTGAGGATTCTAAAAACATATATATTGTTGGGGTTTACTCCAAAGGTTAATCTGCTATAAACGGTCGAAGTTTGTACACACACTTTTTGGTCGTACTATAGTCCCATATGATAGCAACAGGAAGAAACCGGTTGCTAACAAACTGACACAACTAGACAATATTCTATTGCATAAAGGAAGTGATGAAGTTTCAAAAGCTGTTATTACAATTATCTTGGTAAAACACCAAAAATAAATCCCCAACCTGAAGCAATTGTGTCAAAAACATTTGACGACGTTGATTTTTCCAGTTTCTCTGATGATGAACCAATGATTGACGAACAGGAATTGACAGCAGTAACAGATCAGCTCTCCAGAAATCCAGACATGCTTACTTGGAATGACTCTGGTGAAATCCTTTTCCACATTGTGCGAGTACCTAAAACAAACAGTGAATTTGCTTGAATCCCACCTCACTGGAGCTGGCCCCTCCTCCACAGTTGTAGTCATCATTCGAGGTAACACTCCTGGCTCAAGGGCTGTGTATCCGGCGATGAGCACCGGCACCCTAGACCCTGACAAGGGTAGGAGAATTCACCGGGGGGTTACCTTTACCTTTACCTTTACCACTTCACTGGTACCACAGGAGAACCTGCTCAGACTATATTTCAAGCTGCTCTTGAAGAAATCCAGGTAGATAAACCATCTCGGAAACGTGAATCAAGTCCAACACCTGATGAAGCTATAAAACGACTGCATTCAGGAAAAGTAGGTACCAGTATTCAGAAGAGCTTATATAAACGCTGGCAGAGAAAGCAACTGGCAGCAAGGCAACACCTGAAGAAAAGACAATTGATCGCAAAGCAGCTGGTAAGACCAAAGTATTTAGGTAAACGACGGTTGGATCCTAAAAACTATTCATCAAAACGACCTACTACTGAACATCGATTTTATACAAGTCATCAACCCAAATGGATTGGTGAACATCAATTTCACCAAGTCTAAAGGAGGATCCTTGACCAAAAAAGCAAAAATTTTTAATTTTGAAAACGGAAACGGCAGGAGGATTGGCCAGAACGTTTTGAACCTAAATCTAAAAGATTTAGATGGATGCAAATGCAACTTTGAATCACCTCTATTATACTCTTGGACTACCCACTGCCTATGCAGGAGCATCTCGTCTTGTGAAAACAGTCAAAGACATGCACAATGTCAAAGAATGGCTACTTCGACAGGATCCATATACTCTTCATAAACAAGCAAGGAAGACGCTAAGCATTTAACCTAGAGTCTATGTGAGGGGAATTGATGGGCAGTGGGCTTCTGATCTCTGTGAGATGGGTAACATAGCTAAATACAACGATGGATTTCGGTATATACTCACTGTGATTGATGTGTTTTCTAAATATGCCTGGGCTAAGCCTGTGAGGACAAAAAGCGGGAAAGATGTTACGGAAGCTTTCCAGAATATTCTCATTCAAACACCTCGAAGGCCTGATGTTGGAAACGTTGGAGGAGCAAAAGTTGGAAACTGATCGTGGAAAGGAGTTTTGCAACCACAACAGTTACTCGACGTGAACGACATTGATCACTTTTCCACTTAAAGTGTTCACAAAAGCGCCACCATAGAATAATTCGACAGAACCTTAAAAATTTTGTTGTATCGATATTTTACAGCAAAACATACTTATCGATAGTTGGAAGTTTTGCCTGATATGCTTCAAACTTACAATTCCCGTGAACACATAAGTATAAACATGGCGCCGAGGGATGTGAGCGTCTCAAACGAAGCAACTGTATATAACAATTTGTACAAAGAGAAGAAGGTGAAAAAGGAAGACAGGTCGTATGAAGGACAGCTGGTTAGAATGAGCAAAGTGAAGGCACTGTTTGAGAAGGGTTATCTACCAAACTATACTGAAGAATTGGCAATCCAAATCGCTATATCCTAAAGGATCTCATGGATGAAACTATAAAGGGAAGTTTGTTGCACAAGAACTACAACCAGTTGACAAAAACTCAAACAATATCTGGAAGATTGAAAAGATTTTGCGAACACGTTAAGGTCCTCAGGGTATTGAGTACCTTATCAAGTGGCAAGGATATACAACAAAGCTTAGTTCTTATGTCCAAGAAACCGACATTGTAAGTCTTGCGTGGTGTATCTCTTTCTACCGCCCAATAGCTCTATGGACCACTTTCCCAATAATACGTTGGCAAACTTTAGAGTTAAATTGGCTAAGCCTACGATTTTGCACGGACAACACGAAGTAGCCTTAGTGGAGTTGATTTATCCAAATTCCTTCCTAGCATTTCAATCTTCCGATGCTGTTATATATTTCCACGACGAAAGAATCTGACTACAAAGTTACAGGCAAGATTGTGCTTCGTTCTGGGTATTATTCATCTGCAGAAGAACTTGTTGATCAATTACAACAGTTCAACAGCATGGGAGTCCACATTGATTGGGTACCGGAGAAGAAGCGTTATCGAGTCAAATATTGTGAGCCAAGGGAGTTTGATCACATTTCACTCAGTCTTGTACTATCCTACATTCTTGGTTTCAATTCTGGGCCTGATTATTACCATTTTCATGCTGAGTCTGCAGACTTGAAGACAGACAGCAGACAGTCCGCAGACAGTGCAGACTTTCCACCTAACTTTCGGAGTAATCAAAATAGTACGTTTATGTACTCTGACTTGGTTGACTACCAGAGAATAGGAAATACTATGGCTCCAGTACTTCGGGTAGTAAATACATCGGCTAATGCTACAGGCGTGAGTATTTCTGAAAAGTATACAAAGCCCTACTATCTTGATATGGCCAAGTCTTCGATTGAAGTTGTTCATATCCAAATCCGAACTGCAAGCGGTTTACCATTCCCATTTCTCAGCAGCAGTGCTTTAATTTGAAGCTTCATATTAGACCAAAGCTGTAGGCATCGTAACGCATCCTCACAATCAGCAGGTGATGAATGACTATTATGCGAACCAGGCTTCTGGCAATCTTTCATACATTTTGGGACCCACTATCCAACAGGGACATGGGTTAGGTGGACTATTTGATAGCTTGTTCCGCGGTGCAGTTCCATTCTTCACTAAAACCGTTGCTCCACTATTAAAATCCGGTGCTAAAGCGACTGGACGTGAGGCACTGCTGGCGGGAGCTAATGTTGCGAGAGATATTGCAAAAAGGGAGGATCCAGTTGACTCTTCAGAGACTAGAGAAAAACAAGTAGGAACCAGGCTGTTGCAGAAAACTGTTCGCAAAGCTGACAAATTGATTGGTAAAAGACCTTCATCCAGAAAATTTATAAAAGGAAACGTCAAGACATTTTTAGTCATGGCACTCATTCATGAGAGATCGTGTCCATGTGTATCAACTCAGTTGGATCTGTTTAAGTTACCTGTACTCAAACCAGTCAGGAAAAGAGTAATTATGTACCTTATTTTCCCTGGCAAATACTACAGATGATGGACCGATTGAGTTTGATATTAAACCATCTCCCCACTGTGCTGATTTGTCTGATACAAGACTCTATATTGCAGCTAAGATTGTACTGGCAGGAAGTGGAGCTGCATTTGCTAATGACGTAAAAGTAGCACCAGTCAATATGCTATTACATGCACTATTTTCTAAGGTGGATGTCCATGTATGCAATCGAATGATCACTCAAAGTACAGGAACATATCCGCGGAAGGCAGCCTTTGAAACTCTGTTAAACTTTGGCAGTGATGCAAAAGGAAGCCAGCTAAACTCCATCATGTACTATAAAGATACAGAAATGGAAGGTGTGAACGCGGTTGCATCAGCTAGCAATACTGGTTTGGCGAAACGTTGGAACGAGTAGACTGGGCTTGTAGGAATCTGGTGGGCCCCAAAATTGGTAGAGAAAATTAATCCTTTAATTGCTCTCCTGCTGAGACGTTGGTCTGCATTAAAGAAAAGTGGAAAGATCAAATGGAAAGGTCAATAGTTTGGGGGCCCCATCAGATTCTCTAACTGCAAAGTTAGTGCAAAAGTACAAAGTTATATTGAATTTACAAGTCTCCAGTTTTGGAATTCTAGCAGTTCAAATATTGGAAATGTAGTTTTGCACTTAAACTGATTGAAAACGTAAATATAATGAATAAATGAAACTAATTTATTAATTAATTAAGTTTAAAGTTGCCTGTATTAATATAGAGTTCTACGGTAACTGTACATAAAAATGTTCAGAAAATTGGTTTTTTAAAGATAAGACTAAATTAATTCCTAAAAACAGTAATGTCCTTTAAGCTAAAACTAAGCTGTGTAACTTTGTGCAATATTGTTTGATATATAAGAGTTACATATTGAATGAGATTCGCACTATAGATAGGCTTTAACTTTTAATTGTTAAATTTAGTATAACATAGTAAACTCCTAAAACACTCTTAAGTTACTGTTATAAAGGTTCTTCATTTTATACTCACTTTAATGTTAGAGAATCTGATGGGCCCCCCAAAATATTGACCTTTACGTCTGACCTTTCCGCTTCTCTTTAATACAGACAAAAGTCTCAGCAGGAGAGCAATTAAATGATTAATTTTTTGGTCCAATTTTGGGGGCACCACCAGATTCCTACAAGCCGTAGACTGTTTGAACTATACGGACCTCTTCATGTGGATTTGTTTTCCAAGACAAGTATCTATTGAGTAATGTGCCTATTCGGATTATTAAGCGTGTAAGGGAAGTAGTAGTATTAAGTATCAATCTTTCCTATGCCTACTTGTCTTACAAGCTTATCAGAAGTAGAGACCTGCACGGGCCGACTTTTTGCGGCCCGGCCCGGCCCGTGAAAAATCTTTCTCGGCCCGCCCGGCCCGGCCCGTCAACTGCTTCGGCCCGGCCCGGCCCGGCCCGTCAAAATTTTCGGCCCGCCCGTGCCACGAAATTTTTTCATTTGTCGCAAAATGCAAAATTACGTAAATAATTTTGTTAGCTTGGTTATTAAAAACAGAATCTCTGGTTTTCAGTGCTTTTTCTAGGAAAAGTGTGTTTTCTAAAATCTGATTTTTCGAGTTTTAATGGTTTTTAAACGCAGTTTTAAGGACAAAATAATTTTTGTCGTTCTACAAATGAAACCAAAAGATAATACTGCCTCATGTTGACACTTTGTATATAAGACTGGAACGCTAGAAAAACAAAAAAACTGGAAATTCCCTAAAAGGTTACAGTGGCAACATTTAAATATTGTACTTTTATTAAACAAGATGAAATTTTGTGAAGTGCGCATTTTTATAAGTATTAGTTGTAAAATAAACTAATTAGAAGTAGAGGACTTTAAAAAGATGCAACTGTGCAGAAGGAGTAAACTTTCATTTCTAAAGAAGTAGTAAATCTTTGCTCCACAAACTCAAACTTTGATTTTTAAAACTGCTTTTTTCTAAGTAAATGCATCGTTTTCTTAAAAAAGACAGCAAATACATCAAAACCAAAATAAAATACTTAGTCTGTTACTAATACCATATATTGCCCTATTCTAAAGTTTCATATTCTAATATTGTAAACGCTAAAATTACTTAGGCGAATTGAGGATTTGACATTAATGATGTGACGATAAATACATGTATTATTTATGAAAATAAAATGCTAACGTTACTGCGGAAAATCAGTGTTAGTTTGAACGAAACATATTGCGGAAACACAAAACATTTTAAGCTAAATTATGAATTACTATTTTATAGTTAAATCTTTCAAAAAACTGATGGCGGCCCGGCCCGTGAGTTTCGGGGTCGTCGGCCCACCCGGCCCGGCCCGCGGGCCGGGCCGGGCCGCGGGCTGTAATGCAGGCCTCTAATCAGAAGTTCCCCAGAATTTTGTTTAGTGTCTGGAGAGGATGTGACTCAGAAGTTTAAGATTGAAATCAATGAAGCTATGCTGTGGATACGCCATATGCAGATTGCGCCAAGCATATCGTTAGCTCATGAAAAAGCTCTCTCTTGGGAATGCTTTGTACCTAGTTAACCGAACTGAAATTGTGCTTACAATTCCATTTAACACCCGATCTGCGTCAAGGCCTAATGAATACGTTGGAGATTCAAAGGTTTCTGCTAAGAGTTCCAAACTTCAAAGGGGTATTTGCGAAGGATGAACTTGTGGTTGATGCTTCGGGTGGTTTTGTGGTCAATACGGCTCCCTCCTCTCATCCGGGACAGCATTGGGTGGCAGTCTATATCCCTATCGATGGACAATCGGAATCCTAAACTCTATCGACTAAACTTCTCATTGTGTATATAACACTACACCTTTGCACTGTATTGATAGCAGTGCTTGTGGACTATATGCTGTGGCTTTTGTATTGTAGAGGTGTCGGGGATATGGTAGTTTCACGCAATTTTTAAATCTTTTTGGAAAAGATTGTAATGATATGTAATGTAATGATAAATTTGTTCAAAATTTGGTTAATATGCTTCGCAATCTAGGGTGTCTACTTGAATTGTTGTTTGTCATGCTACATGCTTTTACTAACAACGAATTGGAGGCTTGTAGTTGCCTAGGATGGATTAATAAAAATTACACAACTGGGTAATGCGAAAGCCTCCCCCCAACCTCAAACCAAGCAAAACTCATCGGATTTCAGCATCTGAATTTAAATTCACGTCAAAATTAATACTTTTTACCCACTTGATTGAGGATAGAATTACTTTAAGAAGCAGTTTGTACAGGTTTACTTCTCCTTACTGCTAAAATGAGGGTTTGAAAACTAATAGACACCTACAGTGACACTTACTCTGAGTTTGCATCAGATCATTCCAATCGTAAGAATCAGTATTTGTCCAGATTCAGTCAATGATAAAAGTATACAGTTGCTCAGTAATCAATAGTAACTGAGAGATTGTGGCTCAAGATAATCTATGATAAAAAGTATACAGGTGCTCAGTTAGCAGCAGTGGCTGAGAGTTCGTGTCTTTCTGCTAGAAACGCCTCTTTATATAGGAGCAATTTTTGCTACTTCAGTGAACTGAATTCTGTGAATTTGTGTTAGAACTTGAACCTAATTCATAGCCTTCAAGTTGCAGGATTTAAGACTTTGCATTCATGCTTCGAAACGTTCGTTTTACTCAACTGACTTCTGCAGTGTTTCTTAATTTCCAACGGTACTGCCATGTCTAAAGGAAAAGTTATTGCTCAGTTTGTCTTATCAACAAACAAGTCCGTGGAGCTTCTATCTCTGGACAACAAACCCGTATCTGTACAGCTGAGAACTGAGCGTGCCGATGGTCAACAACAGTGTATCACTCTCACTCAAGGTGAATTTTCGAAGGTGCTCGACAGTGAAGAAATGGTGACCACAAAGCTGGTGCGAGAAGAGGAGATGGGGAGAATGGATGGCTTCATGCTTGGTCCCAGAAAGTGGATTACCATTTTTACCTATCAGGGAAGGCAGTATGTCCACATTCGGGCATGGTGGATTCCTACCAACGGAGGGGCAGGTTTTCCTAGCCAGTTGTTTGGGGTTGGTTATAACAACTCAGCGCAGATTGATGGATTTAGCTGGTGATATCCTTCTCGAACTGCACGCTAACAAGGGGGATGACGACAAAGGCTCCGGTGCTGCAGGAAAGGTAAATCATGGGTCTTCAACACCGTTATCAGTGAAAAGGACGACAGGGAAACGAAAACGTGTGGAGCAGTTCATGGGTATGGAGGCAACTGAGGCTCCACGCCGTCACTGGTCCGGATTTTGAGTGGACTGGATGTTGTAGTTATATCTTGTGAACTGTTGATAGTACAGCTCGCGATAAAGTCCAATTTTTAAAACACAAATCACTAAATTTTCATATAAAGCTTTCCCAAAATATATACAATCATTTTGTTAATGTCATCTTTGATAAAAATTGTACTTTACAAAGAGCTGTACTGTTGTAATTTATTCATTCTATATGCATATACGGTACTTGACCGTGGTATTAAAATTTCTGTTGAGTCCTTCCCCAACATCGGAATGTATTCAAAATATTTGGATAGAGTGTGATTAAAATCTTTACTGTAAGCCTCGTTAACTTGGTTTTTCATTAGTGTATGGTTGTTGGAAAGAAGGGGGGTGTACTAATTCCTACTGCAAAGAGAATCTCTAAGTTGTATACTTCAATTCTGTTAACCATCTGCAAATTTGCTATTGAATGTGAGGGGGGTGGGGCTAATGACCAAAGTCTTAATTTCATAGCAACGCGAATACATGAGTGTCTATGATATAGTCTTGAATACATACAGAATTTTCTTATGCAGTGCAATTCCAATTTGGGTGGAAAAAAGGGGGGCAGGATTTATCGCGATATAACTTAACTCTTAACTTCGAAATTTTTTTGAGAATGCTTATATATAAATCCATGTATGAAATTCTACATTTGTTAAATGTGAAGTTTAACTATAGATCAATTTCTAATACAGTGTGCTAAACCTGCTACAAATAAAATTATTTGTCATGTTTGCTCATTGAAACACAGACATTAAATCATAAATCAACAGTTATATACTGACAATAATTTGATGATGTCAAGAAAATGAAGTAAACGCTGGCCAGCAGGCGGATCCACGAAGGATACAAGGCATTAATCATAAAGAAGTAATGAAAAACGCCTGCCTGCAGTCACTAAGGCCGTAGCCTTAGTCCGAACAGGAGAGAGCCAATGGGCGCTGTGAGCGCTCTTACCCAGAGAGAACTAATCTCTGGAGCAGGAGCTCCAGAGATTAGTTCTCTCTGGGTAAGAGCGCTCACAGCGCCCATTGGCTCTCTCCTGTTCGGACTAAGGCTACGGCCTTAGTGACTGCAGGCAGGCGTTTTTCATTATTTCTTTATAATAATTTGATGATGGAAATTATCAGTTTTCATCGTCGTCTACATCACTTTCCTTCTTAGATGAGTCGGAATCGTTTTCATAAGGTTTATCCGACATAGGAGATTCTTCACGCCCATAGTATTCATACATCAGCTGGGGCATCGCTGTTGTAGATTGACGCTCTTAAATCAAAGGTTCATATTTAGACATGTATATATACATCAAACATCATAAATGTATTTTCACGTCATTCTATTTTCCACATTTTCTTAGGATGTTAAGGGACGTTTAATTACGTATTATCTTCATGTTGGTTCATTTTCATATGTGGTTTATCCTGAATAGTTAGGAATTTAACGTTTCGTACATACAACGAGAAAGGGTAAACGACCTATGTCTTATAGTTTCACTGTGAACGTTTTGTTCTTAATACTAGTGTAGAATTTTGAGTATGAAATTTTATAACCACACAAACCATTTGCAAAATCTTCGCCTCCACATAATAGTGACATTTAGATATTGGTTGTATTATACATCACCTTTCCATCAAACGTTGTATTTCCTTTTGGTAACAGAGTGCTTGATAAACAAGAGAAGTAGGAAACAATTTAGCTCTCCTTTCTAAGTATATTTGTGTTAAAGTTGACTTACTACTGTGAAGAAAACTCGAGATAGGATTAAGAAATTCAGCAATAAAATCCGCCACCCAGAACTTGGAATGGGTCTCTTCGTCTATGAAGCGTCTCGTCTCCAGCAGTTGTTGCAAACCTTCCATAACAGCTTCTCTGTAGGCAATCAAAGCGGTAGCCTTCTTTTTGATGACGTGGTCAACTAACCTGCAATCAATTATAACAAAATTTAATCATAGATAGATATATTTTAGTTTTGATTCTGCTTCGATTTAGTCTAACTTCTGGGTTTCAATTTTTCCCTATTTAGTCTGACGTTTTAGATTACAAAATTCTATTAAATTTTCATTACAAAATTAAAACTGGGTATTGGATTTGCAAGAAAATTTTTTAGTAAACCAAGAACTAAACGTTTTCGTTTGGTTCAAATATTCACAATATAATTGAAATTTCAAAGAATGTTGTATCCAAAATTGCCTCAGCCTAACCCCCCTCCAAGGAATATGTTAAGGTGATAGATTTTATCAACTCTAAATTTAAGAAAGAGAAATAATGGTAAACCTTATGGATTCGACATATCGGTGCAAGTATTTCCTTTCAAATTGCATACTACTCATGCAGTAATAAAAATTATGAAATAAGAGCGAAATTTTGTACTTAGAAGAATAAAATTCCTTCATCATATCGTTTGTATATCATATCTTAATACATAACAAGCAAAGATAAATTATTAGTTTACCTTACAGTATAATCTTCATCAGTATCTACATCAGGTTCGCAGGAACTTCTCACAGTAAAAGGTGTTTCATCCTGAGAAATGGAATTTTCTTCAGGTTCCAGCTTGAGTTTTTTATTCGGTGGAGTGGAACCAGACTCGAGATCAGAAAAAATATATAAAGTTTACTCAGGCTTATACGTATTAATGTTGCAAGTTGCCATCGCAATCCTACAGCGCTTAGGGAAGGTTAAAGACAGAGGTAGATAGTTTAGACTGAGACTGCTGTTCTGATGTTATCAGTCAAGATTCATCAATGATTGATAGATGTATTAGAAGAGTATCTGGGAAACAGAAGACGACTGGAATTTTCTTGACGTTTTCGTTTTATTAACGTGGGATAGTTTAAAGCAAGTCTAAGACATTATTTAATGCGATTCCAAGGTAGAAATTTTGTTAATTGCCTGTTAAAAAGAAAACATGGACCGTTGTAAATGAATTTAGCAGATATATGTAGACTAATAAAATATATGCAACGATTAATAAACCGAAAACTCTATTAAAGCGATATACAGATCTGCGCCACCTGTGAAACTGTGATGGAAAGAACAACGTCAATGAACGCCACTGATCCAGAATTCCTCTACAGTAATTAACGCCGCATAAAGCCACTAACGCCACTGTTCCAGAACGCCCCTTTTTATACTACTGCTGTTAAAACGGTTGAAGTAATTGGCAGGCTCAGAGCTGTATGTGTTCAATTTAAATCAGATTGATAAGAGGTGATAGCGAAGCAATGTGATAGGGTGATAACAACGCATTGAGCTATTGCTGTTGAAGTTCATGCTTAAGCTGATGTGTTGAAAAAAGAAGCAGAAGGAGAACTTATTCAGTTTGGATATGTTATCTTATGTTATGTTATTAAATAGGTGATCTAGAGATTTGGTTGAAATATCTCAAAATAAGTAATAAAAACAGACGTGAAGATTGCAAACTCTAGAGTGTGTGCATAGCAAATGCTTAATACCGATTACCCAAAGAAAGTAGCAAAGAAACTATTTTAGCACCGCAAATTTATTAAGGAAACGTTTAAAGAAAATATAACCTTGACAGCGAACAAAGTTGCCCTGAAGTTCACATCCACCAGAAAGCAATTTACGACAGAACACAAAGAAAAGTAAAACAATCCCGACAAGACAAACCTTTTGAGAAATCAATTTGACAAATATGGAGTGAAAACAGGACACCAACAACGGGCCAAACAAAGACCCCCCGACCTTCCCCTCAGATCCCTCACTACAACCGTCAAACTTTGGAATATAACTATTGGCTAAGCAGACAGAAGTCCACACAATTACATTAAACGTTTGTCAAGATAGCACCAACTTTTGATTGTTTTCAAGTAAAAATATTAAGAAATGGGGAAATATTCCACAGTGGGTTTGGAAGAATATGCAAATTAGGCGTCCGAGCAGAAATGCTCCGTTTAACACGCCAAACTTAAGGGAAGTCTCCGGAACAGATTGTATTTGAGTCGAAAATACTTTTTAAATCGGACTCCCTTAGGTGTGTGTTTTAGATATAACAGTACTGTTGTTGCCCGGCCGGTTTTCTGACTCGCGTGGTGCTTGTGAATCCGGCCGGCCGGATGGCTGGGCCTGCGGCCGGCCGGTACCAGTTTCACCCTGTTTTTCGTGTATTTTGCAAAATTTTTAGCATTAAATGATGCAGTTACAGTTTACTCCTGGTTATGTATAACAGATAAAATCAAGTAGTGTCCTATTTCTGAAGACTGGCCGGCCAGCTGCTTCTGACTCGGGTGATGGTCGGCGGCCGGCCGGCCAGCCTGCAGGCCGGATTGGCGGCATAGTAGCTATATAACAACTCGACAACAACATAACAACTCTATATACCAGTTCCCAGGATGAAAGTTTGTTTTGACTTGGTATCTGCAGTGTTACAAAACCTACACTCACAAAATCAGTTTGATCAGCCAGTTTCATTGCATTGGACAATTAGTAAATTCCTCCTAAACCCTGTATCATCAACTAAATTGCAAACTAATAAAATCCTCCCTTTTTCAATTTCTTTCCAGTTCAACCTTTGGAATGCTTGCAATTTTCAGCGATGGTACCTATTCTTCTCCTTACGCCACTGCTCTAATGCGGAATAATGCCACTTTTAGGGGCCTGCTTGTTTTAGTTGTTCTCTCACCCTATCTTCTAGCAATTCTTAGTTTTAACCTTCAATATCTTAGAAATACAAATGAAGTTTTATGCATGGAGCAACACATAGGTTTGTTTTATATTTTTAGGAATAAAACGAATCGTTTAAAAAATATGCCAGTCTACCAAAATAATTCTAATTCTTCTGATTATCAGCAAGCGCTCATTTCATTTAGTTTCTATCTTACGGAGGGCATTCTGCAGTTCATCAGTAATGCTGTAATTATTGCTGTAATTTTGATAAACAGGCCACTACAGCGAAAGGAATATGTAATTCCCTGCGGCTTAGCCATAGCAGAAGGTGTGCTTGGGTTTGCTCTAACGCAAAATGCTATCTGGAGGATTTATGTGATATTAACTGATCAGGTCAACATGTTGCAAACACCATGGGAATGTATGAGGTTGCCTTTTGTGCAGCTGCTGATTTACAGTGCTTACGCAGTACCTACAATGCTCGTTACTCTTTCATTGGACAGACTCTATGCTTGTATCTCCATTAAAAGTTACTATAAACTCCGGAAAGTACAATACGTACAGGTTGTTATGGCTGGCTTTAGCGTTTGTGCGGTTTTCCTAGCATGGGACGTTTTGGATAACTACACCGGACCGCAGGACAGAACCCTACAGAAGTTCTGCTTCACTACGAGTGCACTATCGTATCTTCATAGATGGACACATTTTGGATACGCTGCTCTGGGTGCCACGGTCTGTGTGATACTGTATGTGACTGCTCTCATTGCGTTCCAGCAATTCCACGCGGAAACACTGACTGCGCAGATGCAAGCTTTCAAAGAACGGCAACTGAAAGTAACCAAAACGCTGACATTGGTGATTGGGTTCACGTTTGTACTGTATACCATACCCTCTGTACTCAACTTTATTTCCAACATTACAACCAATGCCACTTTTGCGAAGATGGGACCGTTTTTGTTTTCAATGGCCAATCTGAATTCCGTTAACAACATTGTCATCTACATGGTTAAAAATCTAGAAATGAGAGCTGCTGTCCTGAAATTAATTACCGGAAAAAGGTACGGAGGTCAAACGGAGGCGGTTGCCCCTGCTTCCACCAAATTGAACCAAACGTGGCGGCAAAGGGAAACCGTGGCACATTAGGATCCAATTGTAGTAGGAAGAAACAGAAACTTTGTGGTTGCATAAGTCTTCACGAATTTGCAAATCAATAATGATAAATTCAGACTTGTGCGTGACCTTTTATTTGAACATAGTTCATCTTGTTTTTTGTTGAGTATCCTTTCACTTTAATCGTTCATATATATCCCGTCCGTCAACGTTGTGTCTGTGCTGTGCTGTTTATTGAATATGAGCAACCAATCCTGACTTAAAATTAGATTGTGTGACTGTCGTCATTGAAATAATTTTGTTAAGATTCATTCGATTTGATCTGTGGACCAATGTTATAAAGAGGAGTAATGTAATTTGCTGCAACCAGAACCAAGATCAAAACTGAGCAGAATTTTTCATAAATCAGGAACGCAAAACCTGTGTGAGAAATTAAGGTCAAAGTTTAAGGTAAAGCATTACCCGAAGCCAATGTTATCCAGATCGAAACTCATGTAATTTGGCTATGCTTAACACATTGCTTCAACCCAAGTCTGACGCTTAACAATTTCGACCTCTGGTTAATAAATCCTGTCAGCTGCCAAGTGATTTTTAAGGAGGGGAGGGGGGTGTAAACCAAATACGCGGTGACACAAGCGCTGATTCTTCCGCTTGCGCTCAAACTTTGTCGCGTATTAGTAACTGGGGTCCTTCAAACTAATTACAAGATTCGATGCTTTTTGTTTTTTGAAGAGGTTCACAGCAGCCTCGCAAAGTTGCTCACCCACAGCAGCCACAAATTCAGAGCTTCCGAATTACCAATCAAAAATTTGAAAAAACGAACAAAACTTTTCACTTTGGGACCCTGTACAGTTCGGATATCATAGGATATATCAATGCCATTTATAAACTTTTAAACTATGTTATGTTACCTACTTGCTTGCAAACACTTGCGCTCACCGAAGAAGTTGTGCAAAACCCTGGGTATACCCTCCTTAGGTCAAAGTAAAAGTTCTGACTAAACTTGTCCATGCATTTCTGGAATTAATTCAGTATAATCACAACCTTGCAGCTTTGCCATAGTTACCAGTGGATTCTCTATGAAAACACGTATCGCGTTCACCAGCATCGGGTAGTTGTCTAGAATTATTTTGAAATATGCGGGTTCAGCCCATCCTGAGACTTATAACACAAATTACATGTCATTAGTAAAGCATTTTGATTAATTGTGCTTTTCAGATTTCAAACGTTAGGCTAAGGGAACCCTTGATGATAAGTAATCATTTATAAAATACGAACCGAGATAACCTTAATTTAAACGTAACCCAATCGTTATGATGGGAAAAGTGCTTCTTAAGTTTAATGGAATCATTCAATTCTAAATACTCTGCAAAGATATCAGCACTTAATATCTACAAAAGCTGGAATTACCTTAGTTGGAAATCTACCGAATAAGTGGTTCAAAAAATGTGAATTACCTTAATAAGGGGTCCTTTAGATCGAACTACTTTTCGCTCTGAAAGCTCAGGTTTGAACAGTAGAATGTGGTGTACAATCCCATGCTGATTGAAAAATAGTATTCATTTGCTCTTGCCTGGCCTACGCTTACTTGCAATTATTGCCGCTGTTAATGCTGCTATATAGTTATTTTTAGGCTTATTCTGAAAATGTATTTTTGCTTAGTTGGAAACCAAAGCATTGGACCTTGAAAGTTCGTACAAAGGTATCCATACTTATAAATTCCATGAAGATGTAGAGAAGTCAAAAATCCATTGAGATTGAACCTTTGCTTACTTTAAAGTTATGCAGTTTTTGTCTGTCAGACCTGAACTGGCAGAGTGTTGGGATTTCCGCAAGAATTGCACCCAAATTAAAAAAGACGGTAGAAATGTTATATATATATTATATATATATATATATATATATATATATATATATATATATATATATATATATATATATATATATATATATATATATATATATATATATATATATATATATATATATATATATATATATATATATATAATATATATATATATATATATATATAAGAGGAATATGTGAATAGTGAACCATTGAAAGCGGACAAAACCAGGTTTCCCTTCATTTTTTTTACAAGAAGAGCCTCCAATAATTTATTAATTCGAGGTTCCTCCTGTCTGAGGTTTGCTGATGCATATTTTAGTTACCTGGTTGTGCATAACATTCTGTCGGATTTTTTCATCTGTTTTTATCAATAATAAATTGGAGCTGCATGTTAACTTTTGACCCTTGAGAAATGTTCATGGACTTGACAAAATGGGAAGCTTTGTTTCAAAAGTCCATTCGACCGCTAAATTAGATTAGCACTGAGCGCTAAATAATTTTTTCAGATAGCATCAGCATTTACCTGATTTTTGACTCGTTCTGATAACGTTAAATCCGTACTTTTGTGCAGCGGAAGGTCGACAACGTCGTGTATGCATTGTTTCCAATTTAATGTGCTTATTATGACTAGACGACAGTATGGGTGAGCTGGGAATTAAACCACAGAGCATCACGTCAATACTAGGACTGGCGCAACGAAACGCTACCGGACTGGTGGAGATCTTCAGTCCAGACGGCTCACACTGACAAATCTCGCCGGGGGACTGGTAAATTTTGGAGGACGCCAACGCCTAATAAAAATTGGGGGACGAGTAACCAACTGGGGCTAATTACTGTCAGTTTCTATCAGACCTCAGATCAACCACACTTCATTAACTAATGAATTCGACTTTCCTTCTTCTAATTATTAAATTTGTAATACACTGGGGGACTAAATTTCCTTTGTGTGCTAACATTAATATCAGTGTATAAAGGATTAACAACAATTTAACCCTAATTAGTTTAACACAGAATTAGGACCCATGGGTCTCCGTTTGACAACGAATCTAAAGATTAAGCCACTCTTGAAAGCAAATTGAAAGCGATAAACGCGGACGCAATTTCTTGACCGACATAAAACTAGTCGTAACAATGAATGTTCATAAAGCTTAAAATTTTTGTGCTCATAGCATGCTTGTGCAATTTTAATCGTAGTTAGTGCCTACATGCAGCATAATGACGGAGTTAAACGCACCATCTTGTTTGCAGGAATGGTATTTCAACCGTGATCTCTCGATAGCTAAGCTAAACAGGGACTTCGGTTTTTCATATGGTCAATTTCTCAGCTCCCAATTCATACAATTGTAAATGGAAATTGAACATGCTTGTACGTTACTTCGAGGTGTGGAATATTTCCTTGACTTTATTCTTAATTATTCAAAAGTGAGTGCTAACTTCATGAAAATTCAAGCTAAATTACTCTTTCGTGTACGGTTCAAGGCCGGATTTAGCTAATGTCACAATTCTTCAAAATTCGAGCGCGTAACTACTCAGTATCAATTTTGGGGACTTTACAAATAGGCGGTTTAAGGCCGGTTCACACTGACGCCTTAAAACTCAGTTTTAAGATTTTAAGGTTTTAAGTTTTAAGCGACGGTGTTCACACTGAGTTTTAAGTTTTTAGTTTTAAGTTTTAAGAGCTCCTTAAAACTTAAAACTGGACTTGAAAATTGTTCAAGTTTTAAAACTAGTTTTAAGGATTTTAGTGCAGAACACAGCGTTTTGATTGACAGCTAGAGCAATCCTACCTTGTTAAAACTTAAAACTGGCAATCCAGTGTGAATCAATCCTTGCTAAAACTAAATTTGTTAAAACTAAAAACGTTAAAGCTTAAAACCTTAAAACTTAAAACTTCCGCAGTGTGAACCAGGCTTTAGGCTTTTCGCCTTTATCCCTCTTACGCCTACATCTTTGGGGGATTATTTGGGAAGGTCTATTGGGTGTTAAACCATTTCGGGTTTGTTATACCCCCTTTTGTATTTTGTCAATTTTTGTAATAAATTTATTGGTGCTTGCCCATTTTTTCAAGTCTATAGCCCTTTTTTGGAATAGTTTGAATTCGTACAAATGCTGTTTTGATATCTTGAATTTTGGTCAAACCTTGTATTTTGCTGAAATCAGTAAACTCGTAACATTTAAATTAGGGCCGTTGTTGTCTATTTTTTGTTGGTTAGCGGATAAGCGGTGGAATAATCAGACATAGAGACACTCGAACACGAACTCTGCAAATCTTTATTTGAATCCAAATTATCTTTTTGGAACGGAACGCCGCAAGCAATGCATTCATATTCATACCTATATTATTTTATCAAGAGTGCATAATTGTAAAAGTATGATGAGCACCATACTCTATGCCATGCGCACTAACGGCTGACCATGTCTCCATAAGCACTACCCCTGTATGTTAAACGTTCAAGCATATACCCCCATCCCAAATTGGGCCAATGTTAATTTCAACGTGACTTACAAATCAGTAAGCGGTCTACAAGGAGTAAGGACCCATCCAAGGACGATGTGTGAGAGGGAATTTGGAGGATCTGTCGTTAGCTCGCACAGCATAGTTTTGGCATTCACTGCATAGGATGGAATGTAACGCTTGTCATACTCTTATAAATTGTGCACTGTTGCTCTCATGAAATATGATAATAGTTACTAATCTGATGGTGAACAACCGACCCGATTGCCAGCAGCCAAAATCCTTATGCATTATTACTTTCACCCTGATTTAGTTTAACGTATTATTATGTACTCTTGATAATAATGCTATTTGCAATGTGTTATATTCGTGATAATGATTTTAGGTACTGGCAATAATGAAGATTTTAATGTTCTTAATTCGTTTATACAGTTTCACTGAAGCTGTAAATTTGCAATGTCCAATCGGGTATCAATCGTACTTCAACTCGTGTCTAAGCGTTCAAACTAGAGAACTGGCTTGGATGGACGCGAAAGAATTCTGTGAAGCAACAAATGGTTATTTGGCTTCCCCCACATCTTTTAATCTTCGTGATGCTTTAAGAAATTTAGGGTAAGCATAGTTCTGAGGTATTTCACGATTGTTGTTAATTATTGTTAATATTTACACAAAATTAAACTAAATTCTAATATGTTGACTCTTATTAATTTAACCTTGTCTGAAATTATAAACACTGATGTAAGTAAATGATAGTACACAGTGATTAATTGATCTAGTGATGCCAGACTTTGAAAATTCTATCTCTTCGAAATCTCACCTAATAGTAGCACAGGAGCAAAGGTTCTGCATTTTTAGTTTTTTTTCTGATATAATTAATTTTTCCGACAACGATCATGCTATTATACTGTACTTCAGAAACCAGAGTGGAAACCAAATATAATCCTTTTCAGGTCTACTCTTCGTGCTGATTGTCTGCCACTGTTGGGTCAGTGCGAACCCGTCTTCTGGACAGGAATAACCGACATTGGCGAAGAAGGATCGGCTTCTGTTGAGGGTCTGAATGTGTCCAAGTTTAATGAAGCTAAACTATATGACTATCTGGTGGAACCGAGTGATTACTTCCCCAGACTCGAAAAGGTGGCTCACTGTGGCCTAGACTGCTTTCAAGCCCGAGTCCACGGAGAACATCTGCAGCTGTACTACATGCCGTGTGATAAACAGCTGCCATTTATCTGTCATTATTTCACTGAGCCTGACCTGAGTATTTCAGAATGGTAAGTAAAGGGTAGCATGATAATTTAGTTGCCCCTTAAAACAGACAGAGTACCAATGATTTGAGAATATTAGACTGATTTTTTATACATCGGCGCACCAACGTCTCGTTCGGCACTATTAAGCCTAAGCCTAAGCAGACCTATAAGCCTAGTTGCATCCCCGTTACAAAGTAAACTGAATAGAAGCATATAAAATCTCAACCGCGTAGAGGGGCATTATGCTGTAATTTTTGAGTCTTTCTGTAATGTAGAACTTTTTCAGTGAAATTATGTTATAATTATTTAAATTTCCATTTCTTCCAGGGGAATTTCGTTGGAACTGCCACAGCATTACAACTGTAGTCCATCCATCGATGCAGAAGCCATTCAGATTCACTGGAATGTTCGTTTCGATACAATTCTTTGGCAATACCGACTTCGACTGGCCTATCCTGTTGGAATCATGTTTAGCTTCATTTCAGGTTTGTTTTAATGACATGGCGTTTTTCAGTTTAGCTTATAGGTAGCATCCATTAAAGTAAATCCTAATCAAAATACTCTCTAATCACATCTTTCCCTGTGGTCGTTGTTATGGGCAGAAGTGAAGTGCCAAACCCGGACTTATTTCATGTGTTAAACATATAGGAAAATAGGTATCAGCTTTATGGATTACTGAAAATTTTGGTATAGGTTTCATGGATTACGGCCCATTTGTGTTGCGGCGTCGTGGATTATGCAAGTTTTCTGTCTGGTCGCAGTGGATTACTGACTGAATTGTTCTGGTTGTTGTGGATTACTGTTGTATGTGGTTTGAGATCTAAGGATTACTGTCCAGATTAGGGTTGTTGTTATGGATTATTTACACAGTTTTTGTGGTATCGTTGGATTATTCTTTAATAGAGTTGAGGTTAGGATTGTTGTGTGTATTCAGAGATAAACTGTTTTGAGCAATTAGATTTGAGGTTACAGATTGTTAGTGGCATAGAGAAATGCTTTTGAGTAATTTGTTGAAGATAAATTGTTTAGTTGTAAAAAATAAATTAAATGAAGGCTTTGGCTTAGGCTTAGGGTTTGGTTTTGGCTTAGGCTTAGTCTCATTTCTGATACTATTTTACTCTATTTGTATGTAATTAACTTATACGCGTTAGGGTGACGGTTCACCACTACCACTGTCTTTGAAAAAAATTGGCTTATGCTTAGGCTTAGGCTTGGCTTATCTCATTTCTGATACTATTTTAGTCTATTTGTATATAAATTAACTTGTACGTGTTAGGGTGACGGTTCACCACTACTTGAGTAATTTGTTGAAGATAAATTGTTTAGTTGTGAAAAATAAATTAGATGAAGGCTTCGGCTTAGGCTGAGCCTGAGGCTTATACGCGTTATACCGTTATATGTTATACTTTATATAACTTATACGCGTTAGGGTGACGGTTCACCATTTGTATATAAATTAACTTGTACGCGTTAGGGTGACGGTTCCACTACTTGAGTAATTTGTTGAAGATAAATTGTTTAGTTGTGAAAAATAAATTAAATGAAGGCTTGTGAAAAATAAATTAGATGAAGGCTTCGGCTTAGGCTTAGGGTTTGGCTTAGGCTTAGGCTCATGCTCATCTTTTGGCTTAGGTTTAGGCTTAGGCTGAGGCTGAGGCTTATACGCGTTATACCGTTATATGTTATACTTTATATAACTTATACGCGTTAGGGTGACGGTTCACCACTACCACTGTCTTTGAAAAAAAATTTGGCTTAGGCTTAGGCTTAGGCTTAGTCTCATTTCTGATACTATTTTACTTTATTTGTATATAATTAACTTATACGCGTTAGGGTGAAGGTTCACAGATCTCTCTAAAGAGTTACTCTGTAATAAAGTTTGTCATACGCAACTTGAAATTAATAATCCATGAATACAAAACCAACCCCTACGTCACGTTGTGACGTCATATTGTCAGTACTGTCGGCTTTCGTCCTAAACAGTCCTGTAAAAATCATTTAGTACACGCCATGGATTACTTACTCCTTCAGTCACAATTAGAAGAGGAATTTCAAAAACAAGAAGTACTAATGTAAGAATATTCTTTCATACATCTTAATTAATAATCCATGAATACAAAACCGGAAAATAGGATCCATGCTGTAAGGCATCGTTGACTTTAAAAATTTGAATTTTAATTAAAGGTACTCTACAAGCCTACATTTATCCCGAAAGCAGATACAGGCTTTCACAAACTGTTTATTTTGTTGACCACATCCTGTCAATGATTAATTTATCCGGACACTGCAGTTTTATTTGACTAAATCTTTTTCACAAAAATAGTTTTTAGGGGTCTGCTGCATATTTGTGCTCACAATCGGAAGATTTGGTGGCCAGCCAGTATGGCTTTTCCTACGAATCATAGCCATGGCTGACATGTCAACAGTGATACACTACTTCATCATATATATTGTTCATATCAAAGGAATTGAAAATTCCTACAGTTTTCGCGTGTACGACGGTTACGTGCGCCCTTTCGTAAACAGATTTACAGTACTTGTTTGCGGTTCCTTTATGTCTACTGTTACATTTGATCGACTTTTCGCCATATTTATCCCCGTGCGATATAATGGCATGCCAATGTCGAGAAGGCCAAAACTGTTAGCTTCCTCTTTGCTTATAATCAGCTTTTTGCTGGCTATTCCTGCTTTCCTAGAACAGAAAGTAACAAGCTGGGATACGGATTTATATAAAGTAGAAAATAATCAACATATTACCCAGTCCAAAGTGTGGAACGTGTACTACATCCTAACTGTTTGGTTTTTGACTCCTGGACTAATTTTCACTGTAGCCATCCTTTGTATGACAGTGTCGGGGGCCCACATTTGGCGTTCTAAAATAGCCAAAGAAAACTTTGGACATGGCTACAAAACCACGGAAATTACTCTGATGCTGCTTGTAACTGCATTTTCCTTTACAGTTGCCGGAATTGCAATGACTGCTTGCATAACCTGTCAAAGCTTTTTCAACATCAGCATCGAATACTCTCGGGTTCGGCAAAGTTTGTGCACACTGGCTAGCTTGGCTGAGTTGATAAATGCCGGCATCAACTTTCCTATTTATCTGGCCTGCAATAAAACGTTTCGTCATGCCTTGAAAAGAAGATTTCATAAGTCGAGCGTAGATGACACCAGAAGCACAATTGCTATGAAAGCCCTGTTTACTAAATCAAAATGAAGACTACATATCTGCTATAAATTCATGTCCTGTCTGTGAATACGGATTTTTTAGTGTTGAACTTCATTAAAAATTGAACCTTTCAGAATGCAGAAAAAATAGAACTTACACCAGATTCCATCTAATCCAATACTGTTAAGCAGCCAAAACTGCGGTTTCCTGAACATTTAATTCACTAACGTTTATGCAGAAAAATTAACCTTTAAAAATTAACACCCTTTAATTATCGATATATTACAATCTAATCTTTTGAATTAATTGTTCTGTCTAGACAAATATTCGTTTATGCAAGTATAATGAAAAGCAAATATTGAACATTGCCAACATTTTGTGGATTGTCCGGTGAAGAACAAACAGTTTTATTCCGACCAAGCTAATTATTGGAAAGGACAGGTTTACACCGTAACCATAAACGCCAAATACTAGCATGCAATTCGTGAATGTTGCAAAGTCTAGAATAAAGTTATACTTAACCCTTTCATACTGGCGGAGTTTACCCAAAAATAATTTAGGGTATGTTTTGCAAGGAAATTTGCCTTTACTATGTTAAGTAATGCTGAAAATAAGCTCAGCTTCACAGACTCAGCCTGATTCGTTTGATTCAACCGAACAAACTCCTTTAGCACTAATAAGAACATCGTTTTTAATTTTAATTTTTAATTCTTAATTTTTAATTTTAATATGAATGATTCTACTTGCTTCAACCTATCCACAAATCTGTCTGAACACTCCCATACCCGGAAGAATTTGACAGTCTCTTTTGCTCTTTATTTGGCAGAAGGGATATTAGAGTTGGTCACTAATGTGACCCTTATATGCGCTATGTCAACTGCTAAACTAGTTCGTCGAAAGGAATACGTGTTCCCTTTCGGCTTGGCAGTGGCAGAAACCTTATTTGGACTGGCACTTTCCATAAACGCAACCTGGAGACTTTATGTCATCTTTACCAATCAAACAGACGATCTTTTGACGCCATGGGAGTGCATGCGGTTGCCAATCGTGCCGCTGCTAATTTTTAGCATCTATGCTGTACCTACAATGATTGTAATGATTTCGCTAGATCGACTCTACGCATGTACGTCTATAAGAGGTTACTATCTACTGCGGCCACGCCAGTATATCAAGACAGAGGTTGCCGCTTTTGTCGTATGTTTGGCGCTGCTTCTTTGGAATGTTCTGGATAACTACAATGGCCCTCAGAAAAGGATACTAAAAAAATTTTGTTACACAAGTTCAAGCCTGTCCTATTATCACCGATGGATTCACTTTGGATACGTAGCTTTCGGCGCAACAATGTGTGTAGTTATCTATGTTATTGCTTTACTAAAGTTTCGCCTGCTACAGACAGAATCCTTGACCTCTCAAATGGAATCTTTCAAGCAGAGACAGCTAAAAATAACTAAAACATTGGCTATTGTCACAGGGAATACATTTTTACTTTATACAATACCCTGCGTACTCAATCTTGTATCGAACGTAACGAACAATACTACGCTCTCGGATTTTGGACCGTTCCTTTTCGTCATGTCAAATCTGAATTCTGCAAACAACATCATAATATACATGGTCAAAAATCGCGAAATCAGACTCGCTGTTTTGGGTTTATTTACCAGAAAACTAACTACAAGCTCATAATAATATGGTGGTAAGCTGGCAATTAATTTTCAGCCATTTGAAGACACCGTGCAATTTCTCAAGAGAATAATTGCTGGGAGTTTTTCTTCATCAGAATGCTATGTAATTTTTGTCTTCTGAACGTTGCAGTAAAGCCAATTGACGAAAATCGCCTTAGGACCTGCAGGCTTTGTCCACCTTAGTACCTACTGATAATGAACAAAGATGCTGTTTGGCTAAGTTCAGGTCAGGTGCTGTGGAGTATTTTCTGGAATGGGAATCAAACAAATGACTTTGGAAAAGTTGACTGGTTGCCTGAAACGCGTGGAAACGACAACCACAACATGGGTTGCTGTTGAAATTAAATTTGTTAGATTAATTAAACTAAAATTTGCTGTTGAATTAGTCACTAACCCAAATTAACGAGAGCGGATCTAATGGGGAGACTCGCGTCCGCCAGCCCAAAAAGTCCTAGAGATGGGGTAAGTGGAGACATGGGGTAAGGATGAAATGGCCGGGAAAACGTTTTTACACTAAATTTCAAAGAATTTTCGTATTTGAAGAATTTCATAAATTGCAGGTAAAATGCATCATAAGCAATCAAACTCATAAGATTGGCAGTAAATGTTGAAACTGTTTAAGACCAAATGCTATAGAAAGCTGGCGAAACAGGGAATATATTCAGAGAAAGAAAATACTAAAATTACCTGCGGAAAAACTTATCTCCTTGCAATCTTGCGTCAATTATATTTACCACACAACTCAGTACAAGGATCCGATCCATGACTGCGACGAGAATGGCGGCCATTCAATGATAAGTTTTAGAACTTTTCATTAAAGTTTATTTTCTTAGACCTAGAATAATGGTATAAATCAGTTCCACATTGCTGGTTACCCACATTTTTTAGGATAACTTAAAATAATTATTGTCAAAACATCCAGAATACACTTTTAAGTCTTTTTAAGAGAGAAATCTTTTCGTAAGACATCTCTTAATTTCTGTTACATTGACACTGTTCTGTGGAGTTAGCTGGCTGTTTATAGAATTCACACAGTTATAATAAGTGAATAAAATATTTCTAAATATGTTTTGTAGCTAACTTTGATCAAGATGACTCGACTAAGATAATTGAGCTTGTAGATGCAGTAGCCTCCCTTCAACATATGGATCAGGTTTGATAAGTTGCTATCAATTTTGCTGTTACTTTAATTTTGGCTTAGGGTTGGCTCATGACAGTAAACTTAAAGTTTCATGGCAGAAATTTGCTTCTGTGCATGCATAGTCTGTACTAGGCTGATGACTGAGACAACTTTCAGGAATTGACTGGTATTCCCTAGATGGTTTCTACGCTAACGGGAAACACTTAACATAGATATTGCAATGCACCTATGTTTGGTTTTATAGTTGCAGTCCTAAAACCAATCTAAACCCACTATAAACCAAATCTGAATTCTTTAAAAATTGCAGATGTACATCGGGAAGTCCCTACTAAAATACAAAAAATACAGGTAGTAAGTTATAGGAAGTAGAGGTTTGCCGCGGGGCAGGGATTGGCATGGCGAGTGAAAAAGGTCTTTCCGCGTCCGTCCCTGCTTCCCAGGCAATGCCAAATTGGAAGTAACTCCAAGCAATAACAAACCGATTACCTGCATAGTGGTACTTTCTTAAAGTGTTGGCGCAGCACAAAATAATGCAATCGCGGACTTTCCCTCCTTTCCTATCTGATGCTTGGCCTTCCCTCCGACCCCTTTCTGCAGCCTTTATTTTGAACCACTGCCTTCCAAGCAGGCTCACTAAGGCTTCAGCCATCTTAGGCACTATTGGTATGGGGGGGCACACAGGTGGACAAGGGGGGGAAAGGGGGGGGAATTCCCCCCTCGGCGAAGTCGCCCACAAGAGGTCGCGAAATTACTCCAACAAGGGGTAAGAAAATTGGCCACAAGGGGTAAGAAAATTGCCAAAATGTTTTACGACTAAAATTACCAAAACTTTTCCGGCTTCGCCGGAATTTTTCACTTAAAATTACTATTTTTAGCTAAAAAACGTCCAAAAAAACGTGTTTTAGCTTAAAAATTGCTGTTTTTTGCTAAAAATAGGCTAAAATAGCTTAAAAACGCTTTCAAAAGTACCCTAAGAAAAATCGCTCTCACAAGGGGTACCCAAATTTGCTTCCACAAGGGTCAGTGAAATTTGACCTCCCGTTCAGGTATGGGGGGGCAGCATATGTCGCTAAGCGACATACGTTACCCTGTGTCCGAAATAACCGTACGCCAGCTTGGCTTGGGGTCTTGTTTTCTATCCTTGACCTTCGTCTCTCCGTCTCTTGTCCGCTTGCGGAATACGGAGAGGCAGCATAGAGGGTCCTCAGATGAGTGCCTAACGGAACTGAACCGAACGGTCGAAACCCCTTGTAGATTTGTTTTATTTCAGCTCTTATGTAGGTTAGGGGTTCTAAATTTATTCACAACAAATTTACTGAAAACACTTATCAGTAAAATCCAGATGTCTTTAAAGCTTTCAATACCAGTTGAATCTCATATTACGGTGGATAGCTGACATAATTTCTCCATGTAAATATAAGTTATTTTGTTCAAGATTTCAGAGCATTTTCTGCAGCAATCAGCTCAAGTCTAAGGCATTGAAAAATTACGATGACCCGTTACATTTCATTCGGTCCCCTAGCTTTTATGTTTATCAAAATTGACTTTTAAATCTAAAAGTTAACTTGAACTTTCAGTGGTAACACCAAAAGTACATGACAGATGTAAGAGTGTGGAAGGCTCTCTGTTATCAGCTCTCGAGCCATGCTTTGTGCGCTAACGGCTCACCCCCCCCACAATTGCGTACCTAGTGGACCCCCCGAAAATCAGTGCGTAGGCTCACTTTTTTCTATAGGAAGGCGAAGGCACCCCCCTCGCAAAGCAGACCCATCACTTTTTCAACTGACGAATTAAAGGTCACACTTGCGGGGTGGGGGGGGTGGGCCGTTAGCGTGCAGAGCATGGTCCGAGAGCTGTTAACAGAGAGCCTGCCAGCTGTCACACTCTTAGCTGTAGATACACATTTTCAAGACTCCTGATTTTTCAAGTTGAAAAGAGCAAGAGCTCCCGTCTCAGAAAGGATAACACTCCTTCCAATTGATTTTCGGCAGGCTCTTTCAAATTAACTAAATCGTCTTCGCGCTCAGGGTAAGACTGTTCAGCAGTGCATTTCGACGATTAAGGTGATGGGTTAAACACATCAGAAATTTTGACTCAACTATCAATTCGCGGATAGAAATAGGTTCATAGTAGAAACGTGGATTTTGGTTCCCGACTCTTCCAGGAAACAATTGACTTCGAGCTGGGCCGGCTAATTGAAAGTCCGAGCCGAGCCGATCCTATTGAGAAACTTTAATTTAAGCAAATTTTGCTGTCATTGTTATATACGCCCAAACTTGTTCAATCAAAATTATTTATATTTTAGTTTAGGTTTGTTTCAATTTTCAAAATAGCTTTGTTTTTCTTAGTTCTCTTCATACTTTTGCCTTCCATCGAAGTCAATTTAGTTTCTGACTAACTGCGCAGTTCAACTTGCGTGTACTGTAGTTAGTCAGCAAGTTTAATTCAATCAGGATTCTGCAATGGGACTAGTGTTTTATTTTCCTTTAAGACTTCCATCTGGTACTCTCCACTGAAACCAAATCTTCGATAAAGGTGGTTAAAGACACAGGCGTGATCTCGCTCATGATAGATACGATCCTACAAACAAACTACATAAGTGCAAAAAAAAACCACAATGCTAATGGATGGTGACTTTTTCACTTATGATCACTTAATCCTATTAAAAGTTGCTTTAGCTTAAAGCTTTATATATGTCACTACGACTGTTCTAAATTCTAACACTAACTACTTCCTTGAAGTACCGATTACTATTTCCTAAGCAAGTACGATTTTGAATAATCGTTTGTTGCCAAGCTAAGCTCTTCTATTTTCAGATGAAGCCAGAATTATTTATATTCCAAATACCGCTCTGTGTCGGCGTGTTTGCTTGCATACTGGGACACAGAAAATATTCTCACGAGAATAGATTCAATTCTTGGCTGCAGCCTTTCCTGGCTTTGGTTACCATATTTAGTGGCTTCTATGCCGCTCTGGAAATTTTTAGAGGAGATTTGGCAACCCAGCTCAAGAATGACAAGTCGCTACTGCTCCTTTTATCTCTTTCGCTGTGGGCTTACTGCTGTGTTCAGTGCGTAGCTCCAATACTGTCATATGTTCGCTTCCTGTGTCTTTTCTTCAAATCCAAGTATTCCAAGGTAATAACCAGGATAACATTCGTAAAGTAAAGTAGCAATGTAGCTATAATTTTGCCTTTCTACTCAGTTTAATTGATAGTCACTGTTAACCGTTTCTCTGTTCCAGTAGCATTATAAATGGGAAAAGTACCAACAGAAAAAATTAAGGTTTAAATTGTGCAAATAAATTTAGCGTTCTTATTATACCTAACCCAAAGTCGCAAGAGTAGGAAATTAGAAATTAGGAAATTAAGAACATTTTGAATGTTCCAATGATTTGCTTTGCTTTTAAGGCATGCCAACCTTTCATGTCATCTGCAGTTATCATCACCACAGTGTTTCTGGTGGGCATTTTCATATTTCCAATTTCCATTTACTGGAAAAAGAATTGCCAAAGAATCGCAATTGACCAACTAGACTGCGATTTGCATCCAAACAACGACACCATGATTTGGAGCCATACAATCTACTCGATTTCAATCATGACTTTTGTGGAAATCTTACCGTTACTTATGTCTGTGTTCTGTACGCTTTTGCTCTTAGTTTCAGAAATTTATGCGAAAAAGCTGGGAGGGGTAGCCCACCAGACCTTATCCGATGGCCCAAACTCTATGAAAGAAACCGCGACAAGTGTTTGTGTGCTAGTGGTTGCAGTCGCAACACTGTTTCAAAACCGCGTCTTCGCACGTCTTTTGCATTCTTACTACTGCTATCTATGTCTTGGATGTAATATTGTAATTGTTATCACAATTACGATTTTCAATGTTTTTGAACTGATATTAATCAGAGAGGATTCAGTTTAAGGTGGTAATTTCTTTTGGAGTCATCAACTTTGAAGCGCTACTACTCATTCATTAGTTGAAGTTGAGAAGCGCAAAATTTAGCTTCACATTTTCTCTTTTTAATGAATACAATGAAACCAATTTTGCTTTTTCTAAAGTTTTTTTACCGCATTTTAGAAGGAGTAAAATTTTTCAGAATTTTTGCAGGCTAAAGCAAATTGTTACTCGAAACATTTATCAAATATTGGAGGGCCTTTTTTTACAAATTATTATATATGAATTCGCTTTTAGATTTAGACAAATTAGCTAAAATGCAGGCGCAACCTGAATTTTGTCTACTTTTCCCAACTTTATCAAGTACTTTAGCTATGTAGATAGCACCAAGAGTATATAATAGGAAGAGTGGGAAGCTTGGCCCTTCCTAATGGAAATGGCCTGCGAGATGCTCGGCACATTAAGGCCGAAATCTCGGGGGGGGGGGGTACCGCTTACCATTGTTCATCATGTGTTTATATGCGTTTGAACTAAAACGCATCTGATTGGCTAATTCCCTACCTTATGTCAAATTTATGTGTATAAGTGGACCCCCCCCGAGATCTCAGGGGGGTACCGCTTAGCGTTGTTAAGCGTGTGTTTATATGCAGTCGAACTGAAATGTATTTGATTGGCTACTTAGCTACTGTAATCCTCATCAGTGCATTTCAGTTCGACTGCATATAAACACACGCTTAACAACGCTAAGCGGTACCCCCCCTGAGATCTCGGGGGGGGGTCCACTTATACACATAAATTTGACATAAGGTAGGGAATTAGCCAATCAGATGCGTTTTAGTTCAAACGCATATAAACACATGATGAACAATGGTAAGCGGTACCCCCCCCCCCGAGATTTCGGCCTTAATGTGCCGAGCATCTCGCAGGCCATTTCCATTAGGAAGGGCCAAGCTTCCCACTCTTCCTATTATATACTCTTGATAGCACTTAGCAGCAATCGGGTCAACTATAAAGGTTCTCAGAGTATTCTTGTGTTACACCGACACCACACATGTTACACGGCCATCCTCTAGCCTGAATATTAAATTGTCCACAATCGCTGAAAACATCGGTTGCATTTTTGCAAAACAACATTTTCAACATTACAGACAGAGAAATACTACGGCTAATGATCACGCCTCGAATAGTTGGCCTCCGTATGACTTTGAAATCGACACCTCTAGTTTACTTGGGTCTTTTCCAGATTACCGCCCCCACAACTCAAAATCCTTAATACTTGATCAAATTAGCTAGAATTTGGTGTGGGTATGTTTTCGACCACGCTGAGTTCAAAATCGTCAAATTGTTCGATTTCGCGAAATTTATTTTGTCGATTTCTAAGGGAGAACCAAGGGAAACCGAAAATTTGTCTTCGATTTTGGAGGGAAGTTGTACATAGGGTTTTTGGCATCGTAGAACACGAACCTGAAGTCTGTTTGTCGGGGCAGCTTTTCGTTAGCTCAGTAAAAGTTTAAATCTTATACTTACATATTTAGCTTAGCGTGGTCGAAAACATAGCCATACCAAATTTCAGTTCGATTGAATCAGTTTAAAACTCGCAGCACGGGGGGGGTGGTTATCTGGAAAAGACCCGTTTACTTTTGCGGCTTAAGTAGCTCGAGAAGTGATGGATTGTTCTGATGGACTTCTGCAAAAATGACGAGTTTTTGACGCCAATATACGATAGGTGGCTATATCTCATGACAGAGAGAAGCTAGAAAGTTGCTTCAAAAGCTAGCACGACGAGAGCTTTCGAATGAATTTACCTAGTTTTAGCTGTGCAGCTGCTAGCCGGATGTCAGAAATTCCACCGTGAACGGAAACGCTATTTTCAAAGCAGGATTACCTCGAGGGTGCTAGAACGCTAACAGCAATTATTTTGAAAAATTCCATAAAATTTGAACTTGATTTGGGGCGTGGGCTATAGTGGCAATAGTAACCCAAAAGAATTCATCACTTTAAATCACTACAATTATTTTTGCTTGATTACTGTGTATTGCATTTTTGATCTTTATGGCATCAACAAATCATGTATTTTCTGTCTGTATCTGATGTAGCGGCGAACTGTAAAGGAGAGTATATATTTAATACAACGTTTCCAGCAGGCTTTCGGTATATGTAATTAGTGTTCCTGACCTGACGAGAAGAAAAGTACTACCAAACCATACATTGAGGTGCTGAAATCCTCATTATCATTATATGCAATTATAAGCTGTTAATAATCCGTGTTGCTGAGAATTGGATGTCTTTGGAGCGAATCAGTCATTTTATTATGGACTTTGAAGTGGAGGCTTGGGAAATGTCTCTTAGGGCCTTTTCAATATAGGGTAGGCCTTTTCAATATAGGGTAGAAGTAAAATTAACTCGATCCTTTAACAGAGGGAAAATCATGTTTGGGTGGAATTAAGCAAGCCAATTTTAATTCTCCTTCTCTATTCTACCATACTCCACCCTCTCTTAGAAAGGCCCTTAGTGAAAAACACCTGTGACAAACTTATGACCTAAAAACTAATCTAACCAACTAATTTGGTACAATATTTTATTATGAATTGTGTAGTTTGTAAATAAAACCTACTTCATAAACATTAATGCATAATTAACAATTATATCTTCAAAATCTGCTTACAGTTTCACACAGGCACAAACAGTAAACGTATAATCTACCCGGGCTGCAATAAATTAGCTATCTAGCTACAAAACAAGAGTAGCAAAATTAATGTCTATTGACTTTAATGTAAATGAGCGATTGATCCGTAACAAATGCATTAATACCGCGTCACAAAATTAAATAATTTCAATAATATAGTACACCTATGAGCATGAACAACATAGTGACTGATTTCTGTACAAGGCAGTTTTATCGTATTTTTCGCAGTTGTAAGTGCTACAGCGTTGTGCAATAGTACCAAACTCCAAAGTTTAAAAAGCTAATTCTGTGAACTTTACAGGCAGCCGAGAACTTCAACAACAAAAACGACACTTCAAAAGAAAACAAATAATAAAATAATTAACAACTAACAACAACATTAACTAAATTGCAAACTATCCGACGACTCTCACACAGGCTACAGGCAGCGACTGGACTTGGAGCAGGGCAGGCGGGACCGAGGGGAGGGATGGATTAAGAAAAAACCGAACCTATGAAGAGGGACCGAAGAACTTTTTGCTGGGATCCTTGGCGTAGTCCTTTAACATCTGGCAGGGCTGGAACTCTCCACCTGGATAGGCGTCCGCGAAACGGTGCATCAAATCGACCACCTTGGATGAGCCATAGATGTCCACAAATCGAAACGGACCTATATACAAACAGATTTTTGTGTACACAGTTATACTGGAAACAAGAAAATCGGGGCTTGCTCTACTGGGGGGGGGGCGCCCCAGGATAAGTGAACTCCACTCGAATTCGCCCCCTCCCTGTAAAAAAATCACAGGCGCCCCCCCTCAAAAATGTAGGGGTCGTTTTGGTACCAAATGTTGCCTTGAAAAAATAGTTCAAAAGGTCAAACTTTCAAAAACTTTTGATTGGCATACTTTTTGAAACTTTGTTTACACACCCCACCCCAATACCTCGCCGCCCACAAGGTCCCTCCAAAGCCTCTCTCCCAAGAAAAATTAACTAGAATAAGCCCAGAAAACTAGGTAAAACTTGGCTGCCTGCCAGTCTCCAGTTTTCCTCCAGCTACTTATTACCTAAGACTGCAGTTCAAAGACCCCTGCCTGTTATACATACGAAGCTAAACAGTTTGTGTGCTTTGTATATATACATTTGAACACTTTGGCTTTGACAAAAATTGCCTAAAATCGACATCTACGGCACTCTTTTTTAAAAGATAAAATGTATTCCTAAAATTAATACGTATTAAAGAAACAGAAGCTCAAATTAAATTTTACTCACTACTTTTTTACTGCACCAAGGCTAAAGTTTTGATCTAATCCTGTTTCATTATTACAGCTTCGGATTAAAACGCCTGCGAGTTGATCTTAATCTGGCAAATAATCGCTAGAACCTCAAACTTAACATCTTTCGTTGTAAGAAAAAGCTAATCTTCTAACACTAGAGAAAAAACAATGCCACGAACAACATTTTAATAATTGTTTCTTTAGAGACCGTTTTGTGACTTTAATCCGAATGCTGACTTTTCAGATAATTTTTAATCCTCGTCATTTAACAAATAATCTTTAAAGACAATTGAGCAAATAAAGAACTTTCAATTCATACCGCCTAAGTAGGGTGGAAAGCCGAGACCAAAAACGGCTCCAATATCACCCTCCGTGGGGGACTTCAGGATTCCGTCTTGCAGACAGTAAATAGCTTCGTTCACAAATCTGACAAGAAGGCGCATCTGTTTGTCTTCAATGGAGTCACTGAATAAAAACAAAACAACATTAAAAATGGAAATTAGTTTGTTCAGAAGACAGCAGATATGACCAACCTCTCTGACACGTTAGTTAAGATTAAAGTAAATTCAATTTAAAATAAGATTAAATTGAAGCTGTAGAGAGCAGACATTTACCATCCTTTCGGATCTTTGTGATATCGCTCGATAATTTTGGTGGCTTCCGGATTAACGTCACGGCTTTTGGCACTCTTATCCGAGTAATCATAAATACCCTTGCCTGATTTTCTTCCTAAAAATATGCAGAAAAAGTGGTGTATCTAGGATTTTGAAAAGAAGGGGATCACTATTCTAGGATTTTCAAACGCAGGGGGTCACGTTTCTAGGATCTTCAAAAGTAGGGTCAAACTCGAAGAGGGGGCGTCCGGACCAAATTTGTTGTAAAAAGTAGCCAGATTTGCGCCAAAAATAGCTAAATTGTTTTAGAAAATTTCCGAAAATTGTGGAATCCTAGCGTTCCTGGACCCCCTTTCCCCCGGGATAGTACTAATCCAATAAATTAAGAATTAAAATTGAATTTGCCAGAAAAATAAGGATAAATAGCCAGTCATAAAACAATATTGCTCCAAAACAACTGACCTAAAAATCCCTTGGCCACCATCTCTGAAAGCACCTGCATATCGCCTCCGCCCATTCTGGAACCAAATGATTTTCCTGAAAACGCAAACCAATATCGAAATCGATCAATCAATCAAATCTATTGAATCAAAACCCACGAGTAAACATCAAGCAATGATTTCGTTTGTGAGTTCAGATCGATGCTTCGTATTTTCGTATTTCTAGGAAACCCTGAGAAAATGGGGCAAGCATTTCAGCCGACATTCTAATTAGAAAAAGTATTTGGACATATCCAAACTATCTGTTACCTATTTATTGTACACTGGAATCAAATTAGATAAAACAAACTATATTATTCGTGGCGCAACATTTCTGCACCAAGCAACCGGAATTGCTAAAAAGAAGTTGTTCTGCGTACTGCGTACTACAAATCAGAGTTGGAAGTGGACAAGATTTTCAGTGTCCACGTCCACGTTTGTCCACGCAGGTCTTGTCCACGTCTGCCCGCACATGCCCGCATGTCCACGATTCTGAATTTTATCCACCAGTGCCCACGTTTCAAAACAAATTTTCTTTTAGCATATCATCCTAGTTTTATTCTATAAAGCCAGGATATTTTAAAATTACACTTTTGCATTTTTAGTGTGCGTTTAAGTTGGTGTTTTTTCTGGAAAATTACTTTTTTGCAGAATAAACACGTTATCATGGATTTTTGTAGCATTTAATACCATATGTAGTACATTGTTTTCGTCTGTTCCGGAGAAAGAAATAACATGTATTGCTTTTCGCTTCGCAAACAATGATATTTCATCGAAAATACTGAACGTCAATATTGAACATCAAAATCTTGCGAAAATGTCCAATGGCGCGAGATCTGGGGTGCGGGGTCTTCCAGAAGTGGAGAATTTTCAAAAATTCCTAAAAATCAGGTCAGAAAATCTGTACTTTTCCAAAGTAAGAAGATATATACATTCTAAATTGGTAGAGATAAAAATGTACATTAGAAGCCAAATGCTGCATGCCATCAAATGGCAAAACAATGTACACATAACGGGGACCTGGGGGCGGCAGCCCCCAGCTAAAGGGTAGAGCTTTTTGAAAAATCGAAAGCTTGATACCTGTTTTTTCTGAGCACTTTTTGCAAAACTTTTCGACAATTTGGCTGTGTATTCTGTTGTATAAATTTAAATTTGACTGTGTAAATTTAGTCGCGACTGTGTAAATATATACACAGTATTTTACACAAAAAATACCATGGGTAATTGTCTCAGAAATGCGTGTGCAAGTTTTTTAATTGATTGTCTTAGTTGAGAGAAATCTGTGTTCAAAACAATCTGATTTCGATTTTCAAAATTTCACATTTTCGTTGCTGTGCTGTAGAGGCAGATAGCTCTCCATTAACCATTGAACATAACGTTTCCTGTAGGACTACAAATATGGACAATATTTGATCGACGGACCAGCGCTGTTGAAGCTGTCGAAATCTTGCAATATTTGATTTTTCGAAGAATACCCAGTTATAGGAACTCGAAATTCAATTTTCGCTGTTATCTCTTAAATTGTAAGGAATCGAAACTACACTCAAGAGCAAAGTTGTAGGCCTTGGTGAAAGGATAAACGAAGTAATTGTAGCAATTAGTATTTTAGGAGAAGCCACCCTGCCCCCAAGACCTGTCCTCCTTTTCCACGAATATAAGTCAATCCAGGAAAAATTTTGTTTTGTAAAACCATAAGTTGGGTATCTCATTTCGGATTGTCGAAAAGCTCGAAAAACTAGTTGTCTTTAGTAATTGTCTACAAGAAGCTATTATAATTTTTACTAGAGACCAGGGGCGGATCCAGGGGGGTGGCCACCCCCCCCCGTCGCGATACGACAGTAGGAAAATTAAGGAGAAAAATTCGAAATATGCCAAAAAATCAAAAAAGTTCGCGCCTTTGGCGGACTTTTTTGATTCTTAACGGCATACTTATTGCATTTATGAAGAAAAAGCTTGAAATGCATTTAATTTTTCAGAGAAAATTAATATTTTCGCTTAAAAATCTATAGTATTATAAAAACGTTTTTCAGGTCTTTAATATGGACAGAATTAAAGATCCGAAGACCGATTTTATTGCAAAAACAAAAATTTTCACCAACTTCTTTCTGGGGGACCAGACCAGACCCCCGGTGAAAATTTTACCGCCACCCCGTCACCAAATCCTGGATCGGCCAGTGTTTGAGTCTCCATTAAAAATACAACAACTACTTCTGTAGAAAATACAAGTGAGTGACTGACTGTACAGGAGCACACCAAACTCGCCAATGAGAAAGATACAGACAAAACGGCTACTAAATCTTCAAATTTTTCAGGTGTTCTGTCAAAAAGTAAGAAATAATGACAGAAACTGTTGTTTCCTACTTTTTATAACACCTAAATTGCCAGCAAGCGCTGGCCAGTGCCTATGAGATTACAACACGCTTATTGCCCAGTGTTTCTTTGCAGATTTTCATCTACAGTGAGTAGGTCAACAGCACTTTCTCTTCCGCAGTCTAAAAAATCCCAGCTAGTACCGACTGACTGGGCCATAAATTAATAGTTAGGTTATTACCCCAGTCTCCGCTTTACCTAAAAATTGAGCAACATGTTCACCAACATCAATTCCCACTTCATCAGCCAGGGTGGCTAGACCCACCGGCCATCCATGGTCCTTGGACAGCTTGTCCATTTCTTGAGGACTTGTTCCTTCCTAGAAACATTTGCTAAATAATTAAATACCCGAGAGTAGACACCACTATTCGTTTGTTAATAACGCATGTAAAATTTTGATATTTGAACTCGCTCGCTCAACTTTGGAACACCACCGATTCTGCTTATTTTCACGTATTTTGTAGTCCCCGTATTTTGTCAAAACAAAACAAGAGCGTTTTGCGCAATATTGCATCTATAAGTTCTTTAGAGCCCTTCAAAGATGCCCTTGACCTGTGTTAAACATGGAAAAAAGTAAGTTAGGTTAAAATATTTGGGACAGAAAAATTTTTCGCAGCATGAAAGATCAACGCTACACATACATGTACTGCATCATTAAGGACATATTCTAGAATGATCGGGTCTCTTCATCTCTCTGATGATGAGTACTTCTGGTCCTAATCCCGCTCTGACCTATATTCTATATAGGTCAATCCTTCAGGTTTATACTTGCAATTGGTCAGGGCCTGAGGGATTAGGGCCGAAAGACTTTGACCAGTTGTAAAGCTTTCATTTCACGAAAATCCCATTACTTTGCGAAATTCGCAATATACACTTTTTGTTTTTAAAATTTTTTATATATTGTTTTCACATAAAATTAAATTAAATATAAATGTATAGATAGATACTATACATTTTACTCTAAAACGTATGGCTTTTATTTTTAGTTATTCCAAAAATAAGTTAGCTCGTTATTCCATCTTTTCGTCATTTTATTTAAAAAATTATGCAGTTTCATGTTAGATAAAGTCAATTCTTCGTTTTTGTTTTTCACTTAAAATTAAATTAACTATAAATGTATAGATATTATACAGTTTTACTCTAAAATGTATATTTTTATTTTTATTTTTTACTTCAAAAATGTGATAGCTCGTTATTCCATCTTTTCGTCATTTATAAAAATTACACGGTTTTATGTTGGATAATGTCAATTTTT
>JASAND010008227.1:0-10731 GCA_030248195.1 Trissonchulus latispiculum | reverse complement strand
TACTAATATTATTAATTTATTCGTTTTGAATTGCGTGGATTTAAATTTAATTTAAGTTCTCGTTTAATTTAATTGTCGTTGTGCAATTTGCAATATCCCTTTCTCACTTTAGAGTCTATAAAATCGTGACTTTACTCTTTTAACTATTAAAGTACTTTTAGCACAGCAACTAACAGTTTAAAATAACTCAATGGGGTTTATAAGAGCTAACAGTTCGTTTTAAATCGCCGCAGGGTAAATGAGTTAAAAATTTATAACACTACGCTCCTGTAACTTGCGCCGAAAACGCCTTAGTTTTATTTTAAGGCCTTTAAAATTCGAGTTAAAAGAGTAGAGTAAGAAATTTTTACTCTTTTAACCCTCCGATCGAGAAAATGAACTGTTTAACTCCTTTAACCGACTGTGCGAAAAGGATTGAGTTAATTTTAACTGCTTTAACTAGTTTAACTCGCTGCTCGAAAAAGCCCTAAGCTTTTAGAAGTGTTGCACCGACTAAACACGAACCGAGTATGTATGTATGTATGTATGTATGTATGTATTAGTGTTGTTCACCGGCCCAATTTTTCGTGGGCCGGCCGGTCCAGCTAGCGACGCCGGCCGGCCGGTGACACTTTTCGCAGACTATCCAAAATACAAATAAAAATTAAGATTTTTGATAGTTTTCAAGGCAGATTTTAGCAAATTTAAGGCGATAAGCTGCAGAAATTGTCACCGGCCGGTCGGCTGCCTCACATTTGACCGGCCGGATTGTCACCGGCCGGCCGGCCGGCCTGTTCTGTCACCGGCCGGCCCACTTTGGACCTGCACAACACTAGTATGTATGTACCTATGTATGTTTTCGATCGGAAAGGTCTTGGCACAGTCAGTGCAAACACTGAGTGTTTAGAGATTGCTAATAAACAGCTACTTTGAGATTATTTGACAACAATTTCAGCACCCTGACGTCAATGATAAATAAATAGGGAGAGAAGAATTCACTGTGATTCATTTAGATATTGTTCTTGAAAAATCATGACTAAAAGAGAAACTTAAAAATGGAAAGAATGGAAATGCTTTTTTTGCATTGTTGAGCTTGTTTTCTAGGTCCAGTCGAATGGTGTCGATGTCGATGTCGGTAAAATTTTCCCATAGAAAATATTCCATCCGGAAGCAATCACCTGGAGGGGGGATTTTCTAGGGGCAAAATTTGAAATCGTCGTCTTTCTGTGGATCTGCCTAGATGCTGCCGATCAACCTTTCATTACCTCCACTCAATAAGTCAGTTTGAATTAGCTTGTAGGTGTGGACTCATTTTGAAAAATGTAATTTTTACAAAGATAGTTAGCAAATGTTTCTCCCGTAGTGCCACATCCCAGTTACTTTCCTTCCTGTCGAGGGCTCCAGCCAAACCAGTTTTACTCTTAGTGTTGAGATTGGCAGAAGTTTTTTGACTTGGCTTGATTTTGCCAAAACTTGGGCGGCTTTTGAAAAAACTTGGCCTGATTTTGCCAAAACTTGGGCGGCTTTTGAAAAAACTTGGCTTGATTTTGCCAAAACTTGGGCGGCTTTTGAAAAAACTTGGCTTGATTTTGCCAAAATTTGGGCGGCTTTTGAAAAAACTTGGCTTGATTTTGCCAAAACTTGGGTGGCTTTGACGCTGGGCAGGTCAGCCAAATGGCCAATGGCCAACTGCGAATGTCCAGTGGCCCGCGGCCGACCAATCCGATTGGTTAAAGATTTTTGTACAACGGCCAAGGGCCAGCAATTGGTCAGCGATAACCTTAGTGGCCAACCTGCAGCACTACACTCAGGGTCCACGGTCTGACGATGAATAATTGCATATTGTTTTGTAAAATGTGCAATTTGAAATGTTTGTTTTTAATTTTAAAAAAGGGGACTGATAAGAACTAGAAATTAGTGCTTAACGGACAAAATGGAAGTGAACGAGAACATATATTATGTTACTAAGAAAAAACTTAACAGCATACTTGACTTTAGTTTTATCGAGAAAATCGAGAAAACATCGAGAAAATAAAACCCTTTGAGACAAGTGAAGACCAACACGATTTCGAACGTCTGATGTAGTGTACCTCATGAAAAAATCGGTATAAAACCGATTTTTTTGGATTGACATAAAAGCCTAAATGCACAAAGAAGACTGGTCATCATTTTCTGAGTCTGGTTTACGAAAACGGTTTATCTGTAGGCTTGAAGACATTCAGTCGAATAAAAAGTTTGAGTTAAAGTCAGGCCCAATCAACCCTGTCTCAGAGAAGCCAATAATTGTCTTAACTCTGCTAGCAGTTTCATTATCAGACTATAATTAAACTAGTTTAACCCTGAAATTCCTGGAAATTCCAAAAGTTTACTTTCTCAGAAGGTTCGTGAACTTCTCGCTAAAGGTTTCTACTAATGAGTTAAGGAAAATATCTAATTTCATAAAATGGTCTTCTGACCTGCAGCTGTCAAGCTGCCGTTCTTTTCTGGAATATGATAAAATAATGAGACTAAATTAATGAATCTCAGAACTTTTCAAAATTTGCTTCTGTATTTTTTCTAAAAATGGAATTATTTCGAGCATGCCACTTTCGTAGATGAAAAAGTTTAAGTTCAAATGCCACTAAATCATTGCATTCGAGTCTTTGTAATGTGTATTCTGAGATGGATTCTTTGTAATGTGTATTCTGAGATGGATAACGTAATTATAGTCATTAAAATTTCCTTCAAATGAAAAGTGTAAGTTTCACAACCACAATCTCTTAAGTTAAGTGGTTGTCGATGTATGGTCGGTTACTATTCTCCCAACTTCAGACAAGATTGAAACACTTTCTGTCCGTGACCTTCGTCTCTCCGCCTCTTGTACGCTTCGCAGACACAAGGCATGTGTTAAACTGCTCAAGTAATATCTTGACACACTGAGTCAAATTGAAACTATTGTGCTCAACTTGACAGCCCTGGCAACGGTCGGGCTTCGCTCTAACTAGTTTGACTAAAGTGCGGTGCTAGTCAGGCATATTTTCAGTTGAAAAGGTCAGTGGAAATGTCAAGAATCTGACGTGTATTTGACACAGAGTTGGCAGACTGGTAAGGGTCTACATCTTGACGGAATCCGGGTACAGGAAAATTGTTTGAAATTAAGAGAATTAAAGTTAAATTAAATCAGACATTATTGAGTTAAAATCAAAGTTTGGCATGTCGTTAGCTAAGTTTGTTATTACAGAATCTTAGGCCCTTTTCAGGAAAGCGTACATACAGTAGAGTAGAACTAAAATCAACAGATTTAACTCATTTTAGCTCCAATCAAGCTTGAATTCTCTCTTTTAACTCTTTCATTCGAATTTTCATTCTGCCAAAAATTTCCGGAATCCGTCAAGTGGTTTTGAGAAATCGATGTTCAAAATCAAACAATCGCATTTTTGCCAAAAGTTTTTCGACCAAATCTCTAGCTTAAACCAATGAACTTCAGCTAAGTCCTCTTTCCAGCCATGTATCTTGTCTACTTACTGGGAGCCTAAGGCCAAAGACCAAAACTTTCTTATCTTTTCGCCTAAAAATACGGGACTGGTCCCTGAATGTTAAAGAGCACGAAAATAGGTATTTTATAAGTTTTAACTATTTTCGTAAAGAATTAAAAGTGGTATGAGTCAAAAATACCCGAAATCAAACCAGCACCTTAAACTGTTTATCGCAAAATATTCGTTATTTACGACAGAAATGAAAAGAATGTTTGGGAGTAGCAAATAATAAGTGATAATTTCCATTACAGTCGTAAGCCTAAAGTAGAGCCGGATTCTGAATGCGACATTAACGGAGACGGGGGCCCTAATTATACCTCCTGAATAAATTAGTAGACATCTTTTCTTGACACTAAGACTTGCTACCCGTCTTTAATTGCTGAAACCTCTATTAAGCCAAGAAATTACCCTAAAGTGCTCGCTAGGACAGCCCTAAGCCTGTGGAGCAAGCCGAAAGCCTCTACACAAAAGAAAGTCGTCCTCAAAGCCTCTAAGGCTACTTGCTAAGGGAATCTGAAAGAAATTAATCAAATTAATTTCTCATCAAATGCACGGCTAACAGAAAAAAGGTCAACTTACTCATAAGTAGACAACTTACATCAAAGACATGTCCCGATACAAGCAATATATCCTTTTTCAAGCTGCAGTTTGTGTGGGCAAATTTGGATGGAAGCTTACGTACTAAAATCTCAGGCTATGACGCTACTAATTTTGGTAATTGAATTTTCTTTAAAATAGTCGGCAAGCTGGGTGTGACAATGATTTATGGGCAACAGTGGCTCAGTTGGATGTCGCCTGACGCACGGACCGAATGGGCGTGGGATCGAAACCGGGAATTTCCTCAATTTTTTCAGTTTTCAATTTCTGAATTGCCGGTTTCCAATTTACTTTCGGCGGCACTGCTTAAATCTATGAAGTCTTGTCTCGTTTACCCTATACCGCTCAAAATTTGTGCAATTTAACCGGGACCGAATCAGATAAGATTTGGTATGTGTATGTTTACGTTTACACTGTGATCAGTTATCAAATTTTCTTATCCAGATTCCAAAACATCAAATTAGATTTTTCGATCATTAGGGGGACAAAGGGGAAGGAAAACCTTTTCTGTCTTCGATTTTATTAAAAGCTGTATACAGGGGTTATCCGAGTAGCTGATACCAGAACGAGAGTACAAATTTCACTGGAAGCAAATTTGGGTATTGTTTGTGGAAACGATTCTGCTTAAACGTATTTTCGAACGCAATTGTTAGCGATTTTAGCACGTCTTTAATAACAAAACAGCGATTTTATAGCAAAACAACGTTTATGGGCAATCTTTAGCGGAAAGCGTTTGTTAATATTTTATTAATTTAATAAAAATAATACTAATTTAATAAAAATTTAGTTAATATAGAGAGAAATTCCGACGAAGTCGGAAAAGTTTTGGAAATTTTAGTCGTGACGTACAACCTATTTTTGCAATTTGCTCACCCATTGTAGCCAATTTTCTTACCCCTTGCGGGAGCAATTTTGAGACCACTTGTAGTCGACATCGCCGAGGAGGAAATTCTTCCTCCCTTGTCCACTTGTGGTCGCTATGAAAATTCTGAAGTCTGAAAAGTGAAACAAAAATTTTTCAGTTTCCCTTGGGCCTCCTTGAAAATCAAATTGTTCCTGCAATTGTCCATCTTCAGTACTGGAAAATTTAGAAGGTGACCGATGGAGCTAAAATTTGGAAAGTGTACCATTGATTTTTCGACCACACTAAGTTCAAATATCACAAATTCCTTGGCTTCGCGAAAAAACTTTTTCGATTCTGAAAGGGTGACCAAGAGGAAAGAAAAATTTATTGTCTACGAGTATGCTGAAAGGAAAGCTGTAATGTAGAGGTTTTCGGGGTCGCTCTGCTTATTGATTCAGCTATTCGTTAGCTCAGTATAAAGCTAAAGTTGTAAGCTTAAAATGTTGCTAAACCATATACTTTTGTACTTAGCTAACGAAAACCTGAATCAAAATACAAGTTTCAGATTGGTGTACATTAGTGGTTTTAGAACGGCCGGGTGGTACCGGCCGCCGGCCGGCCCCCTGCCGCCGAAAAATGTCACCGGCCGACCGCCGGCCCACGGCCGGCCGGCCGGTCGTTGGCCGTTCTTAGCCGGCGGCCACCGGCCGGCCGGCTAGCAACACATATTTTTGAGTGTTTGAGCCAGAAAATTGCAAAATATTTAAATTATGCATTACAAAGACAATGAAAACAATTTTTACCTTATCTACTTGGATAAAGTTCACATTCAGTCTTGAACTTGTTTTGTAAATATTCGTAGCTCTGTTCAAATTGCAGTGTTATCTACAAATATTTGTGATAGGCCGGCGGCCAGCCGCCGGCCAACGGCCAGCCGGTGGCTGAACGGCCGAACGGCCAACGGCCAGCCGCTGGCCCGACGGCCAGACGCTCAGGCTCAGCCGGGCCGGCCGCCGGCCGAAAAGCCGCCGGCCGGCCGGCGGCCGGCCGCCGGCTGCCCGGCCGTTCTAAAACTATAGTGTACATACAATGACACAAAAAACCCAGGAAACAACTTTTCAGCAAATCCGGAGACAAGAATGTTTCGGTCTTTCTTGGTACGAATCGAAAAAATTGAATTTCGCGAATTCGAAAAATTCTAATAAATTGTTTCCTATATTTGTCGTCGTATAATTGATAGTAATAATCAAATTTTAACTCATTTGATTAAGTTTGGAGGCAAGGCAAGAGCCAACTTTTTTATTTTTCGAATAAATCGTTTTGCACGAGGAAGTCAATAAGAAAGAAGAGAGTCACTTAAAGGTCACAATTTTTGTAAAAGTTTTACAGGTGAAGAAATACTTCGAGACACCTGTCAACGGTCAAAGTTTTCCGAAAAAACTAGGCGTAATCGCACTATCTTTCCTTATTAGTTTCCTTAACTTTTCTTATTAGAAGTGTTACTAATTGTTTTTCTGTCTTTTTAGTATAGACGGGGCTTGTCCTTTTGAGAAAAAATTAAAATGTATTAAACTTCTTTTTGTTTTGAAAGAAAATTTTAGCAATTTAGCAATTTAGAAAATTGATAATGGACAGGCAGTCTGGATTTGGAAATCAGGAAACTTGTAAAGGATTTTTGCTGCAGAGAAAAGAAAGCATAAAGCTAAAGTATGTGTGGAGATAAATTAGGAAAATTAATTGAAAACATTGAAAATGTGTACAAAGAAGAGAAAGGGATTTTCAGTTAGTTTCAGTTTATACCTACATAATTGATTAGACAGACAGTCAAGAAATTGATACCTTAAATTATTGATAAATCATTGATTGCCTAAATTTTAGTGTTGCTTCTGTAACCGATTTTAGTTTCAATTTCAGTTTTAGTTTCAGTCAGCGGTCCAAGATGGTTTCAGTTTCAGTTTCAGTCGGGATCGCAAAATAGTTTCAGTTTCAGTTTCAGGTCTCCTCCCAAAATAGTTTCAGTTTCAGTTTTAGTTTCAGTCGGAGTTTCAGTTTCAGTTCGTTCAAAAACTGCAGATTCTAGCGTTGTGACATAATATAATGCATAAATTTAGGATTATACTTCCACTGCAGAGTATTAACGAAAAAACCGCTCTGAACATTCAAATCTTCATGTTTTGAGAAAAGACTGAAACTTACAGTCTGATTTTCAGGGCTTTACCCAATCTAGCTTCAGTTTCAGTTTCAGTTTCAGTCGGCCGCCTAAAATAGTTTCAGTTTCAGGTCTCCTCCCAAAATAGTTTCAGTTTAAGTTTTAGTTTCAGTGCCTGAAACTGAAACCTGTACAACCTGAAACCTAGTTTCAGTTTCAGTTTCAGTTTCAGTGCCTGAAACATCACTACTAAATTTTAGTTTAGCCCAAATCAACAGGTTAACTATCAGTTAACGGGTCGTCGTCTATTGAAGAAAATCTGCCGAAGTTTTGAAAAAAAGAAACTTTGAAAGTTATCTTGAAAAGAAAACTTTGAAATACAACTTTCCTCTAATTTTTGTAGCGTCATAGCCCTTTGGATTGAACCAGAAAGTACCAGAAAGTTTAGAATTCAACAAACTGGCCAGCCGGCTATCAGATTAATTTACACAAGACTGATTCAATAGAAAACGGATTAACTTTCTAATTCAAATTTGGTGATGAGTGTGGAAATTACCGACTTTCAGAAGAAAAGAGATTCAATTGAAGCAAAAAGCAGTTAACAACTGAAGCGAAAACTTTGGTAGTTTTTACGTTTTTACAGAACTGAAAGCCATATCCTGATTCTATGTTGCATTACTGTATAATTCTTTGTGATTACAAAAATTTGTATGATTCAGCATTAGAGTTCAGTGCATTCGTTTAGCCTTTATCTTGTATTCAGAGGGTGTAAACTATAAGACTATTCGTTAGTCGAGAGAAGAATAAGGGGGGGCGCACTTTCCCTTTACTAAAGTGTGACATGAAAATGTGGGTGGGTGAAAATATGTAGTGTTTGGATTGGCCGAAATTTTTTCTGGTTGGTTCGACTTGATCTGGCCGGAGTTTGACGTTGGCTGTTGACTCTGTTTTAGTCTTTGGCCGAGTTCCGTCTAGAATTTAACAGGTTTTAAGGTTTTACGTTTTAAGTCCTATAACTTCTGCAAGGGTTAAACAAAAATGTGCAGAAAAATAGTTTGTAAACTTTCGAATTAGGGGCAAATTTGGGGTTCCGTCTGTCTTGTTTTCTAAGCATTTCAAAGATTTGAGTGATAGAGCTACAGTTTGGCAGGGGTATAGTTTTCAACCACATTGGGTTTCCAATGGAACAAAGATTTTAGATTTTGAGAAGCAATAAATTGCTCTTTTGATTTTAGCAATTTCTTTAGGTACCAACCAAAGCCTTTTTGGGACAAAAAACCATCTAACTCCGACTCTGGATACGTGCCGCCATAATCAGAATATAAACACATAAGCCTCTTTTATAGCAACGAGCAAGTGATCTTTATACGCCTACTTTTCCCCCTTTGGTTGGGATATAAAAGTAGCCAACCAGAATTCAGAAAATTGTATTTAAGCTTAAGCGTCCGGGCGGTGTTACGTAGAGATCTCTAGTTTCAGTTAGTTCTTGTACTTCTTAAGAGGTCCCACTTGGCGGTAGGGGAGAATTGCTCTCAGTAAATGCAGGAAGAATTAGTTCTACAGCAAGTAGCAACTACAGTAATACCCTACCTCTCGGGATGAAGATGCTAATTGCTGTATATAATGTGATAATCACACAATAAACTATCTAGGGGCCTATTCAAGAAAGGGTTGAGTAGAGTAGAGTAGAGTTAAAGTCAACTCTTTGAACTCGTTTTAACTCCACCCTAGCTTGAGTTTCCCTCCTTTAACTGTTTTATGAAAAGGATCGATTTAATTTTAACTCTACTCTACCCTTTCTTGAATTGGCCCTATACATAAGGAAATGAATATATATTTTTTAATCTTGAACGAACAAATAATTTTTGTCTGCTGCGGAACTATAAAGACGAACTGGCTCACACATGCATTTTAATTAAAATTGTTATAGAAGGTATAGAAGGTAAACTCTAATCCAATAAAATTTTTGGCATGGGGATTCTTTTAGTTTTTAGACGCGGCAGTTGCTGCCCGAACAGTCTTTCCTGGAGCAATTTTACGTCTGGAACATATTTGACTCAAAGATAACCTGCAGGTCGTAGGCGAAGTCTTATACAAAACCAAAAAGTATATGTAGAAGCCTATAACAGAAGCCTATAACACGGAAAATCTATAAGGTAGTCTTTTCAATAGTTTTTCTGAAACGCAGAGGATTTTCCTTTTTTTAGGATTTCAGATGTGTCGAGGTCGAGAAAGGTAAAATTACATATTAAGATTGCCAAAGATGTAATGACGAGTGATGACAGCTGGTGGCAGTACAAAATTGATTTGAATAGTTCAAATCATTATTCCCACCTTAAGAATGTTTGGGGGGGTTTTCGCATTATCCCCCCTCCTACATATAGTGCTCCAAAAAGCAGAATTTGACGGATTGAGTTGAAATTTGGTAGGGGTAGGCTTTTTCTGACCTGCTGATTTCAAAAATGCAAAATTTTTAAAATTTTAATAATTTGGTATTAAGGGGGTTTTAAGGGGGTCAATAATTTTTTATCCACGATTTTCCGGACAATTTGCATACAGGGGATTTCTGGGGCGCTGAGCACGAATCTGAAATCCGTTTTTTGATACAGCTTTCGTTAGCTTAGGATAAGCTTACAACTATAGCTTATATTAAGCTAACGAAAAGCTGAATCGGAAAACGGGTTTCAGATTCGTGCTCAGCGCCCCAGAAACACCCCTGTATGCAAGCTGTCAACAAAATCTGGGATAAAAAATTATTTATATCCCCTTACCAACTTAAATTTTAAAATTATTAAAATTTTTTAAATTTATAAATTTATGCATTTTGAAATCAGCAGGATCGAAAACCTATCAAATTTCAACGGAGGAGCTGCTCACTCCTCCCGGAATCCGAATATTCCGGTTTTCTGGGCATAAAACAAGAAAAACCTGAAATTTCGAAGAACCATGGGACGCCGGATTCCCTCCCCAAGTTTCGACTCCTGCACGTTTCTGATCCCAACCGCCTTTTGAGGCAATTGCAATTACAGATTTTGAAATTATAAAAATAATAATAATGAAAAAATAAAAATAAACAAAATAAAATAACAAAATAAAATAATAATAAAATAAATAATACTGTTAGTAGGGAAGGACTAGGAACTGTATTCAAGAAATTAATAAAATTCTTAAAAAGTCAATAGTTTTTCTAGTGGACTGAGCGCAACTGAAGCTGGATTGATCAAATTGTGAAAACTTTTATGGTTTGGCAAAAGTTTCGAAGGATAGCTTCGCCGAATCGAAGAATATGGAACTAAGCGAAAAAGTAGAAAATAGAAATCCTTCTTTCCAAAAAAGTAGAAATTTATCAGAAAAGTTGAATAGGTCATAAATGAAGTTTTATGATTTTCCAATTTCCTGATGAACTTCATACAAAACCTCGAAAAAATGGAAAAAACTAACATGTTTAGACCAAAAATTCAAGGGGTTCCAATTGCATATTTGAGTTTTGAAATAAAAAATCCAATTCGGTTTTTCACTAACTTTGCACTTAATCAAATCAAATTGCAAAAAACGAAACTTACGTTCCCCAGAAACAATTTCAAAAGGCAGATTCTACGTCTGATGGGGAATCCGGATTTTAGAAAAATTCTCAAAATGGATGGAGA